>VZRX01011939.1:213105-225744 GCA_013398075.1 Notiomystis cincta
AACAAAAAATGCAGGATGTTTCCTCTTTCCCTGGCTAATAGAATCCAACTGTTGCCGCATGATATCATCCCCCAGAGTTAGGGAATCCAAGCTCGCTCCGACACTCTCGGCTGGGAGTAAACACCATCACCAGTTTAAAAAGAGAAAAAAAAAATCAAACTTTACAATGGGAGGATATAACATTAAAAAGGCAATTTTTGTTACCTGAAATTTGGAGCATTTCCCTTTCCACTCCATTCTCAGATTTGTATTTCCCAGACAAAACTCTGTGTTATTATCTGAGGCAATCAGAAAACCAGTCGTTTAGTGTCTAATACCTGCTGTGCTTCCCATAACTCTTTCATATGACCTCTTGCAGCACTGATTCCAGCTAAAATGATTGCAGAGAACACAGGCTGGCCAGGCCAGTTGTCATGGAGATCTCTCCCCCCCCTTTTCATAAGCGCGCGCGCACACACACAGATTTAAACAATTCTGGGAGGCATCCACAAAACAGCATGCCTTTTCATCAGCTACGTTTTGAAACATTCCACCCCTCCTCCAGCCCCTCCCCAGAGTCAGCCCAGGAAGCTGAGCTTTGGTCAGGAATTGATCGTGGAAATTAGAGATATCGCCTTCTAAAAAAGAGAAAACAACCACAGAACTTGGGGGTTTTTCCCCCCAGAAGAAAAAAAAAAAAAAAAAAAAAAAAAAAAGAGATGTTTGCTCACCAAAGCTTTGAACTAAAAGTAAATCTATCGCATTCAGACCTGCAGGCTACTCGTCTTTGCCTGCCTAGTTATGAATTTGATATCTGAAAGCACTAAAGCTTTGTTGAAATACAATCATGCAGATTACAAGAAATGCTGCTGGCAGGGCCTGACTGCTTACCTTGCTGTTCTCCCAGTACCAAGCGGGTGACTTAATTAGCACAGGTATTCATAAGGTCATGCAGGACTTCCTGTATTCTTTCATGTTTCTGTAATTAAGAAGAAAATTGGGCAGATCAGGAACATGCAACTCAAACAAACAAACAGAAAAAATCCCCTAGCTAAACAAGGAAACACAGATACATCTGGAAGTTTTCTCATACTGACTACAAGTTTAAGTGCCTCTTACCCAAAACTTGCTATCTCCCAGTTAAAGGAGAAACCCATTTCACTGACGTT
This sequence comes from Notiomystis cincta, assembly GCA_013398075.1. NCBI lineage: Eukaryota > Metazoa > Chordata > Aves > Passeriformes > Notiomystidae > Notiomystis > Notiomystis cincta. The sequence goes on from VZRX01011939.1 coordinate 214,254, forward strand.
TGCAAATACAAGAACTGATTAGTTTACCATATTCACTGGCACCATGGTTGCAAAACAAAACTTACTCCAAACATAAATAAAGTCATACAACATTTTTTCCTTGACAAAAAAAAATCCAAATTAATCCCCACAAACGTCATATAGGAAAGTCTGGACTGATAAATCAAGAGAAGAGAAAATACTTTATTAAAAAAAAAAAAAAGAACATTTATTAAGAAAATTCAGTTTTAAAAGTATTTGGACTCAGAAGAGTACTGTGCCCAAAGGTTTTACACTTTGAGAAATACCTTGGAGACAATCTTTAGAGGATTTAATCAGTTCATTCAAAGTTTTAAAACTTCACAAAAGATACTGAAGGGACTTCATGAGTCTGTGTTCTGCAATCAGCAGTATAAGCAGCAGTCCCTCTAGCGGGCAGAAAATTGCAAAGCTGCCTATGCCAAGCTAAATAGGAAATCAGTTTCTTCCGTATCTATTAAGCACTTCATTGTGCTGTTACAGTGTTCCACCCCTGCATTTAAAACTCAGAATTAACATATGAAATCCTTTATATGTTATTTTGGGAGCTGAACACAAGAAAACATACATTATATAATCGACATAACTAGGTTGATCCATGAGGAGATTAAAGGGTTCCAATATACTCTTCCAGTTGTGTGAGATAGCCAAAATCTTTCATGGGAACACCTGTCTCTCCATGTAGCCATTCCTAGATATAAACTACACCAGAGCATATTACTGCCTGTACTTCAGAAAACTCTAAATTTTGTGAGTGACAGGGCTCCCAGCAGATTGCACACTTAAACCACCCCTCACTCTGACAAGAACATCACACAAAAGCATATAAATGAGGCATATGTTACCAAAAACATATGGCACTGTTACCAATGCACAAAATCAGGCACTGTTACCAAAAACTGCCTGCAGACTTCTCATAGGTAGATAAACATAACAAGACAGCTACCTAAGCTGTCAAGGGTCCAGAAGATGCTGAAATGACATCACACCAAATAGTTCCTAGACATGAAAGCATCACATGTTAAGTTTGCAGTTTCACACTAAGTATCCCTAAGAACGCACCAGTGATGCCCAGCCAGAGCCATGAGAGCCAAATATTAAAAAATTATGACCTGGTTTTGTCCTGAAAAGTTCCCTTTGGTATATGACTGAGGTAAATTCATCTCATGTGACAAGTGGGCACAATTTCAGCAGTGTGACTGGGGAAAGGGGGAAACTGCTAACTCCTCCCAAGAAAGTAATGTTTTACACTGCATCACTGCAGAGGGAGTGTTTCAAGACACAGAAGTAATAAAAAAAATCCTAGAAATTGATCACTGGAAAAGTGAAATGGCTGATCATGCTCAGCTCTTCTATAGACCCCATTACTGGTAACATGGGAGTATGTACCAGCCATCTGCATCACATCCCACTCCAGCATTCATGGCAAGGCTCTGTGGCACTTCATTCGGTGACCACATCTGCTTATATGGCAAGGATCTGGGGAGGCAGGCAAGCCAGCCTTTATAAATCACTGAAAATGCTCTGTGCATTGCATACACACTCTGTTACAGTTTAAAATTCCAAGCAAAGAAAACGAAGTCGTTAAAATACATCACGCATACACAAATATGTGGGAACAAGGCACAGCAGTAGAACTATGGCCCAAGCTTTGCTCTTGGGCAGGTGACTACCACAGAAGCCCTCAGATAAGCACATTTCTATTCTAAGCCTCATAAATACACCCCAAATCAGTTCCTTGCCAAAAGGTGACATGTTTAGCTCAGACTAATCCCAGTGAAACAAGGGCCACCCCCACAATTTACTCTTTTCCCACTGGGCTTTCATTTGAGCACATCAATACATCAGAACATAATTTAGGATTGGGAGAGAGTCTGAAATGATAAAAAGAAATCTTGATGAACAGCTGATTTTACATTAATTAAATTGTCACGGCTACCCTGCCATCAGAGTGTGTCCCCTCACCCCCTGCAGGAGACAGACAAGCCATTACTCACAGGCAGCTGATGTTTAGTTTCTTATTTCCGACACACTTCCCATTTCTGACTAGTTGAACACACGCCTTCCTACGCTCCTGCCCCGGGATGCAGCAGCCACGTGAGGCGCAGGAGCGGGCACAGCGAGCAGGGGGAAGTGCACAGCAGGAGCCTCGCCAGGCACACCTGGAGCCCGGCAAGGGAAACGCGAGCTGCCCTCTCCGCAAGCTGCACGCTCTGAGATTCTTTGCTGACTGCTTTCCAAGCAGCCATCAGCAGCAAGGGGAGAGGAAACAAAAATCAGACTTGTTCCTCATGAAATTTTATCACTTTCAGTAGGTGAAAACACAACATCAGAGGTGAGCTACAGACTAAGCTAGCCACAACAGCAGCACAAATCTCTGGTAGGTATAAACTCAAATTCATCCCTGCTCCAACATCGATAACATTTTCCTTTGCATTTCTTAGATTAAAAAAACACTCTTGCAAAGTTACTTAGAATTTTTCTCTCCTCAAATAACTTTCTGCCCTTCACAAGGGTTTCTGCCCCTTTCCCATTGAAGATGGCCACCTTATTGCCCTTCCTCATGTCATCTCTACACATTTCTGACTACCTTTCCAGTGACCTCAACAAATACGTACCTGTTTGAAATCCCTTAATTTAAGACTCAACCAAAAAAAGTGAAACTTAATTAATCCATCCCAGTATGTCTTTAACCCAATACTGCTGCAAGTGCCTGCAGCTCCTGCTGACCTCACTTGGAGAGGCAGGGAGCTTGGGAGCAGCACTTCCACACCACCAGGCAGTGACTTGCAGAGATATGGAAATAAGGGAAAAAGCCTGAGCCAACTCTTAATGTAAAGCACACATGCACTACAAAAACTGTGTTCTTTGCTCTTTTTATAGAGACCCAGCACTAAATACTTTTGCATAGGGAATTCTGTGGTCTACCAGGTGGGACAAAGTGATGACAGGCAGGACAGCAGCCACAACACACTCCAAGGCAGTCCCACAACACTGCTGAGCTCTATAAACCAACAGTGCACAGCACTGGCCCTTGTTGTTAACACTCCAACATGATGGTGTAAGAACACAACAATAAAGCAAGTGGCACAAGATCCCAAAGTGGCACCTCTGATCCCAAAGGCGGCGTTCTACTGAAGTAATTAAACCTTCCACTGCCTTCAGTAGCAGGTTAACTTCAATTTTTGGCCCACTGCATGCTTTGCTAGGATTGTGGTATCCAAGTAACACAGAAGTACATGGTACCCTTACAAACAATAGCAAAGGAGTTGGCCCAACATAGGAGCTCCCCAGTTGCAAGCAGACTGCACAGGTGAAAGACTAAGACCAGCCAGCTACAGACTTGTTTTCTTCCCCCATTTCAGATCCATTACTTACAGGATATGCACTACTCTCTTCTAACAGGAGAACTGTTTCCATGGCCTCCTCAATGGTCTAGCAAGGATCGGGTTTGCAGCACAGTACTAACCCAGGAAAAAAAAAGAAAGTTGTGTGTGTATATGGCCAGTATGTATATAGGAAATGACTAATCATAGCTGTGCTCTCTTTGAGATGCTGCCAATCCTTTTATGGCCCTATCTCCCATTTCAGTTTGATCTCATTCTGCAGAGGAGAGCCTGCCATTCTTGAGTCTGACCCTGACACTGCAGCTGTGTGCAAGACAGCAATTTGAAAAAGTTTCTAATTCACTGAAACTAAGGGGAGATCTGTACCTGGGATTGTCACAAGAAGCTGACACGCATTCAATCCCTGTGCAAACACTCATTCAAAAATAAAGTGGCTTAACTTGGTGGCTATTATTATTTTAGGCCACGATTCAGCAAAGCACTTAAACATTGACTTCAAAAGAACTTAAAAATACACCCAACACATGCTACAATATTTTACCAAAGTGGTGGTTTAGTAATGTTGTATATTTTAGAAAAGAGAGGTGGAAAGAGTTTTTATTTGGCAATTAAAGCTTTAAGACACTGTTTGGTCATACTGGGACATAACCCCCCTGCTAAACCTACTAATGATGCTGAAAATTTGCTGAGCAATAACCTGAATAATTCCTTAATAAAACAATCTTAAACATGAACAGCATGGAATTAACTCATGCAAATGCCTGGTTTGAGAATTATCCATACCTATGGTCTGATTCATGACAGGAGACACATATTACAGCTCACCCTGCTAGAAAAGCAGTGCAAAGCTAAACAAGCCATACAAACTGGCTCTGGGCCCAGGCAGGCAATTCAGCCAGCCTTCAGCATCCCAGTGCTGCAAACTGTGTTAGATGGCACCAGGCCAAGGCACAAGCCAAGCCAGAGGGATAACCAAAAGGTGGGAATCTCATGTAAATAAGTCCTTCTGCTCCTTAACTCTCCAGAGCCAGCTCTGTCTGCAACCCGTCTTTATTCCAGTCAACACCCTTCCTTGCATGGCTAAGCTGTATCCCAAACATGCCCAAAAGGGAGAGACAGGAAGCTGTAGGTCCAAAACCAATGGAGGGGAATAAGCCTCCAAGGAGAGGCTATTTATCCTGTCTGTATATCCCCATCAAGGGTGGATTCACGTCCCAAGCAGAAGGGTAAATGTGACAAGGAGGCTTCCTCTGGGAACTTGTCATATCAGGAGAGATGTCGATGAGTTGTTGAAATTGCACAGGATTTCTGATTTGACCCTCCATGAGTGCGAGATCTCCATTTGTCTTGCTTCACTGCTGTTTCTTTCAAGTGAAAGGACAAGTTTCTGCTGCCCCTGTTCACAGCACACATCCCATGACACAAGATGCTACACATGGGACAAGAAGACAATTCAAAAACCAGATCCCCTCACACCTGGAATTGCACTGAAGCAGAACACACAAGAATATAACTCTGGGAGGACTAAATCTTGTGTGAATCTGAGCAAGTGCTGCAAAGCTTTGACTTAATGGGAACAGAGGAGCAGAATCCTTCTCAGAGCACATAAATTATGGGAATACAGATCATATAAGCCAAATCCCCAGCTGAAGGGGAAATTTTCAAATTTTTGTCAAGGTATCCCACTACCTGTACTTGCAGGTAGTGGGGCAAAAAAAAGATGCTGTTGGGAAGCATCTCTATTGTTACACTGGTTATATGAAGCTAGCAAAGGGAAGACAATCTTTTAGCAAAGCAAGAGACACAAGGACAGATAATATTGCAGGTATGACTTCTGAAGTAGAATATGGGCGGTGGTTGCATTTTTCGCATTTTTGCCCCTGCAAAGATGCTTTCCAGGGCAAAATAGCTCTTAATTTAAACTCAAAATGGAAAATGTGGGCCTAAGGCTGTGCAGCCAATATGATATCATCTTGTTTACATGAGGAAAAAAAAATCACAACCAATAGGGCTGTACACTCTTTGAACTTCTAAATAGATAAATAAATAGATAAATAATGACAACATGTTTTGTGATTCCTTTTGATCATCAACTATGAAAGTTCACAGGAAGTTTATACAACCCCCTCTGACTGGATAGATCTTATCTTTCAAATGCTAGGAGCCAAGAGACTCCAAGAAGAAAGTGTCAGCCTGATGTTCCTTTGGACAAAAGGCAGTGACTTCTCTATGTGCTAACACAATTGGCTTTCTTTATTTTAGTCATGACTTGAACTTCCAAGCTGGCCTGGAGATCCTGTGAACTGCTGCTAAAATCCTGGGGGAATGCCTGTGAGCCCCACTTCTCATCTCTGGGGAGGATGGATAGTGCAAGCCCTGGCCCAGCACTACTCCCCCCACTGAAATCAAAGCCAGTGGCAGTGTGTGTTTTCTCAGGGATATAGAGTTGGTCTCTTATACTGTCATAAACATCATAACAGGCAGATTTTAAGCCACACACAATAAAGCATTTTCTTCTTTACTTTGGATAGAACAGATAAACATAATATTGCTTTGAATATGCAGAGCTCCTTTCCTTCAAGGCCCTCAGGGTGCTTTGCAAGCCATGTAAATGTCACTCCAGTGTGGCTGCTTGGAAAAAAGGAGTTCAATGGCTTTGTGTGCAAGTCTGCACAGTGGCCCTCTGGAAACTGTGTGTGATCAACAGTGTTCTGAGCACCAGGCTCTGCTGCTTGCCCTGAGGCCAGAGTTAGAACCTGGAAGGCAGTTGGGGTCAGTCAAAATTGAGGTCTTCTGGAAAACAATTTGGGCATGGGAAACAGCCAAAATGAGGCTTTTTGCTAGCTGGTTTCCAGTGCCACAGAGGGAATGAAAGTCAGTGACATTGGAGCGACTAGGACAAGCTTGTGCAGAACAAAAGAAATCCAAAACCAGACCATGCAGACAGTTCAAAAACATTTTATGAACTCTGTGTTTGTTTCTCAATACCTCAGCACTTCCTGCGTTTACAGTTGGAGTGTGGTACAGAGATGTCCAAATGAGCCACAACCACCCTAACTCCAGAACTGGAAACAGCACAGCTCCAACAGCACAAAGCAGTTCTTGAACCACTGCAGCTGCATTTTCTGGGAAGGAGGCTGTGGCTCCATGCAGTGCCCCTCTGCACTGTAGGGTGGTGCAGACCTCCTGGAGTCAGCTACAGGGCCCTTTGTGCTGAGATCCATTGTGTGGCATCCGCATTCCCTCAGCAACACACTGCAGACCACAGAGGAAGCCAGTCCCAGAGCTGGAAATTCAGCTCCCAGCACCCAAGCTCCAGACAAATGCCTTAAAAGCAAGGTCATTCCTCCTCCTTCAATTCTGTGCATTCTTCCAAACAAAGCTGGGGGATATCTCCGAAAATAGCCCTGAATCCAGGGATGGACTTCCCAACATCCACATTTAGGCTGCTGGAGAATCACACACCTACCTGTCTTTTCTTCACCACTAACAGCAGAGGTTATTTCTTAAGAAATAAAATGTACACAACCTGCTTCATTCTCATCAAAACAGATGGCTCAGAGATATCGCCTCTCACCATGAAGCGTAGTTTCTTATTTCCATTAAATTTCTTCCCATTTTAGAGACAAAAGGAAAGCAAGAATCAACTTTTTTTTCTTCTTTTTTTTTTTTCTTTTTTTCACATCCAGCTGAAAAGGGCGGAACTTGGGAAAATACCAATGCTTTTCTTCCAAGTCTGGAAAAACTATACAGTTTACATAGGCCAAGACACTGTTATAGATATTTTCCCTTTAAAACACTGGATAAGGTCCATGTAGTCACATGATGTTCCCCATTACTATGTACATTGTTTTAAGGGGATGGACAAAACTCACTCCCTGGAACTGGTGCTGCTTGCTGTTCATAGTATAGAAGTGGTGAAATCCCACAATACAGGTTCAGTGACAGCCATTCAGTGTGCACAGACTACACACCAGAAAGTTTGCTAAAGGCCTTGCTGCAAGTGAAGAAGGGCAAGCAAAACCTCTCTTAAAAGCCTCAGTTTCCAGCTAACCCCTAACCTGGGGGTAGCACTGAACACTACACCAACATCTCCACCTGAACCCCACAGCTGGGCCAGGCTTCCAAAGGAACTGGACATTCCCAATCAATCCCAAAGAGTTACATCAAGATCTAAACATGTAAGCTATGGCTGTTACCCTTGCAGCTGGCTCTGTGTGTTCACTGCAAACACAAGTTAGTGCCTACAGTGCTGGAAGCAGCTCATGGAAAGTCTGAACAGCAAGATTCAAATCATTAGGAGCACACATCACAACTTGCTTTGGGGAAAATTCCCCATTCAAGAACAGACACGCTGATTAAGTCTCCAGTTCTCGGATTGCCTGACATGTGAAAGCCCCATCAGTAAACGAGAGCTCTGTGCTTACCCAAAGCATAAAGCAAGCTCTCAGTATGCCAGGAAGAGCTGAAAGGGCTATTTTACACACATGCACGGTGTGGAAAACCTCTACACTTCGTCCTACACTGTGTGGAGGGTCCTAACAAGGAGGCAGTAGACCCAAGCACTGTTCTTGCTTTTGACACCATACAGGTATGTGACCTTGGATAGCTTTCTTTGCCTAGTAACACAGGGCCTGATTGGCTTTCTGAAGGTGCTGGAACAATGCAGTGAATTGTAAACCTGCCATGAACATCAAACCATGGCTATTTTTGGTCATGTTGTACAATTCTGTACATTAAACAACCTCTAAGGCTGTTTCCAGTTTCTTAACCTGCTTCACATTTATGCATTATTGATATTCCCACCAGCCTGAAAAAGACCAAACATGAACAGGGTTTCCTCATCATCCTTACCACTGAAAAAAGAATTTTCTCTCACAACTTATATGGTCCCAGCAAGCAAAAAATGCAAACGCAGTCCTGAACCATTGGAAGAATTAGAACCTGATTTTTACTACTTGTTTATGACAAAGTCAGAATTTTGCACAATTTTTCTTAGATTTCCGTATCTGGTCTCACTCTAAAATAATAAGTAGTTACAGTATGAGATTAAAAACAGAAACAAACAAAAAATCTATGCTGTGGGTCATTTTTTAAATCCAGCTGCATTCAAAATAAGCTGTACTGCACCTGTCTTGCAAAAACCTCCACAATGGTTAAATATTCCACACAAAGTCTTGTGCCTTATCACTAGTTTTATCTCTGGTTTACCAGGCCATGACCTGGAGTGAATCTTAGTCATTCTAATTCCTCACCTCCTCTAGAGTGGCTCCTAAGTATAATTCATATGGATTGTGAACCAACTGTAAAATAAAACAAGAGCTTGCAGCCCCCATTCCCAGATATCTCAGACACCCTTAGAAAGCCAGCAGGACAGCACAATATAGAAGATGTTGTAAAACACAGTGTGTCATTTTCTGTCCTTTTGGAATGATAGCTCAATACTTTAAAAAATACAACCTTCCCCTGCAATTCAGCGTGAGACACAGGTAACTGAAACAACTTTCTGCTTTCTGCCTGTTCCCTTATCTCTAAAGAGCTGACAATAACTGATTCTATTAGAAATACTGCTACAATAAACTTCTTAACCTTCATAAGATGGCCACAGACTGCTGGAAGAAAAGCATTACTATTGGACTGGCTCTATATAGACTACTACATAGACTCTTTTAATTTGACTCCCACTACTAGGCCCATTTGAGAGGCTGTATTAATACACTCCTCAGAAACATTTTCCTTATACAATTTTAAAATCACATGGTGAGCTATGGAATGGAAAAGAAACGTCATGCACCGTCACACACATACAGAGAATAAGTCAACTGCTTGGAGGCTGTCTCCTGGATGAAAGAGCAAGCCCATTAACAGGAGAAGGTGATAAAAAATCCATATGCAGCAAAGAGCACCTCTAAAAGCCAAAACAACAACAAGCAATTGAGGTGGAGAGTGGAGCAGACCGCTATGACTCATAGGCTATAAGTCTAGTCAGTGAAAAATCTGGCAGAAGTTTACTGTTTGAATATGTCTGTACATTCCCGAGAGATTTATAGCTGCTTATTAAATCATCTGTTCCTCTTAAAACTAAAGAAATGTATATGTTTCACTGGATTTTACATCTGCTAGAAAGACCCATTAACCATTAGTACAGAGTAGAGTTTTTCCTATTGAGTGAGTCATTCAAAAGACTTTAAGACATTACTTGAGAGAGGAAGCAAAACCTACACAAGTGATGGGCTGCAGTGTGATCCAAGACCTGCTGCTTCAGGATGGGTGTCCCTCACTGGCACTTTGGTGTGCCTGGCTAATCTTCAAAACAGGTCTTTTGAGTAACAAATTTTCTTCAAAGGAAAGGAAAGGAAACAAGTACTTTCTACAGAGGAAATTTCTGTTGAGGAAATAGTCATGTCTTTAAGTAGAAGACCACTGCGGCTTGAGACAGGGTTTGTGGAGCAGGTTGATGGAGCGTGGTGACACACAGGTACACGCTGGTGCCACAGGACCTGTCAAAACACAGGGAGCTGGCAGTGTCATCGGCTTCCAGACAGAAGCTGCTATGCTCAGGAGGGAAAACCCCACTAGCCCTGCAGTGTCATCTCAAAACCCAAAGGAATGGAAAAAGGAGCTGTGCACAGTCCTGCCCCAAACATGAACAGTGCTCTTGAGCACTGGCTAGTTCACAGGAGAGCAAGGCAGAAGAATGGGGCTGTCATTTCCATCGTGGTTTTGTTATCTCCACCCCTACCTTTCCCACACATTATCCATTGAAAATCCTGCACTAACAATGTTCCTTCTCCCATCTCCTCTCCCGTCCTCTCAGTCTTACTTTTTTTGCTCTTTTTTCACCCTTGGGCACATCCACAGATTAGCTCTCCGAGATAGCCATCTCTCAAGAGTAATGTACAACGATGTTGTTAAATAGAAGCCATTTGCTGAGGCATGGATGGGGCTGAACATCCCGAATTCCCAGAAGGTAGGAAAGTTTTACACATTTTAAATTAACCCCTTGAAAACAAACACAATCCTTGCACATTTGCCAAACATATGACAATGTAGAAACACTGTATCTACAGCTACTTCAGTGTTAAGACTGGAATAGAGAGGTACTTTAAAAACACCAAATAATGCCCTTCGGGGTCAGACCAGCAGTGCCTCTAGCTCAATATTCTGCCTTCAGAGGCAGTGTAAGGCAGTGCTAGTCAGGACAAGCCCGGGAACCTCGTTGCTTTCTGGCCATTTTTCTCTGTCCACGGGAGCCTGCAAGCTGCGGGTGAGCAGAGCTGAAAAGCAGCGAGATTTACAAAATGTTGCTAACGGTGCTTTTGTTACTCCTGCTGTACCACTAAAATCCTATTAAGTCTGTAAAGCGAAGCACGACAAAGCCATGTGTGAACTGTTGCACTTAGCTGAAAAGTCAGCAACTTGGGAGCTTGAGAACACAATAATAAAATCAAGATTCACACGAGCTCACGCACAGGGAACGCCCAAAGCCTGCAAGCGAGTGAGAGAGCCGAGCATCATCGTGCCCGTGGGTGCGACTGTGGCAGATTTGCCAGCACACACTGGATGGGGAGACAAGAAGGGATGGGTTGCTCAGCACATTTCTCTTTCATGTTTTTGAATTGCTGCCTTGTAAAAGTCAATTTGCTAAAAAACATGACAAGATAATGGTAGGTCCTGCTGAATCGGCACAGCTATGCTATGCCAAACTGATTCCTGCAGTAAATCATGCGCACTCCCAGAACACAAAGGCAGGGCTGTACAGCTCTGCAAACTCATTATTTACTTTTGCCAAAAATGACAAAATGTCCGTCAGGCTTGTTTTCTCTATATTATCTCTGCATTGAACTGTCTTCACTTCAGCACTCTGAGCCAATACAGAAGGAACAAACAAGCATGGTGAATTTCATCTCCCAGCAATGTGCACAAAAACCAAGCCAGCATAGGCTTAATAGGTTACAGCCCAACTCCTACCCTACAGCTGCACATCACCAAATTCCTACCTGACACAGTAATTAACTTTCTGATATGTCAATTCATCACCAATACGCTGAGACTGAATTAGTGCTTTCCCTCTTAAAAAAAGGAAATTATAAAACAATATTGGGGGGGGGGGGGGGGGAAAAAAA
>VZRX01011939.1:225849-242282 GCA_013398075.1 Notiomystis cincta
GGGGGGGAAATAACACCATTATGGGAATATCCATACCCAGCACAGTAATACCACATCTTGTCCTATTCAGGGTGAGACATCATGACTAAGGCATATCACGCCTGCTAGTCACATGCTACAGGATGGTGGCACAGAAAATCAAGAGCATTAATCAATCCTGAGCAATCATCTTTGTATCTCTTGACTTGGCTCTCCTTCCTTAATGGGAGGCAGCTACACCAATTAACATCAGTTGCTTGCTCTGTGTCAGCTTTGCTCCCTGTGGCATGTACATGGCAACGTCATATCTCACAACTGGTGAACTTAGAGTAGCTCACAACCCAACTCGCTCCAGATCGACAACACCACACCAGAGGATGTCACTCATCCAACCTCCCCGCAGATCCAGCCAGGTAATAAGCTTTGCAAAAGAAGAAGGAGTGGTCATCGTATTTCACAAACACAGGAAGCATAAAAATATTGCTGTGCCACAGAGGAAACACCACATGAGAGCTGTTGTGACAATTCCATCAGCCTTCCAGGCCAGCATGGAACGTGAGTCAGCCCTTAGGCAAGCTGCTGAAGTCAATGTTCAGCTTTCAAGCACGTGCTCAAGAATTTGGCTGAGCTGGGACCATTTTCAAGTGTGGGATGCAGAATCCCACTCAACGGTTGCTTCAGTGACAGACTACAAAAGTATTCTTGATATATAATAATGCAGTAATTTATGGGGGGGCATTCACCCTTAACCATAACCTCAGACTCATCTGTTCTTTGCAAGCAATTGTTTCTTAAGGAGTATTGCTGTGCCTCTCATCTGAAACACAGAGAACAGCTGCTAGCCACAATAGGAAATGGTTTCTACTGTTTGTAAGTATTTCAGAAACCTCACCAATTCCATTCCATGAAAAAAAAAAAGCTAAAAAAACACAAGTAACAACAAGAAAACCCAAGAGAAATTGATAGCCTTTATTCTGTTCATTGTTGAGAAGTAAGGATCTTTGTTCTCTCCTTCAGACCATCCTGTTATTCACACAGTGAATTACAGTCCTAACCAATTCTATAATTGACTGTTCCCTGAACTCATGGTTTAAGTTTAGGTCAAAAGAAGATCACTCACATGGGAAGTATGACTCTCCTCTGGCAAAGTGAAGCCATTCTGGTTCCTGACAATGCTGTATTTGACTTATTTTTAACTGTCCCGATTTTCTGCCTCTTTTCCTCAAAATAAAAAGTGGTAGATGTCAGAAGAGAAAGATTCTGCAATCCTCAGTTAGAAAGGTCACCTGGAGGCAAGCTCAGAGCCAGGAATCAGCTAGTGATAGCCTGGACAGATTAAGACCTTCCAAACCCTAAGTTTCATTTTAACATGGTACCACCAACCCACACAATGTCACATGAAAATCTTAATGCCTCAGTGCAGGTTTATAACACTTGTTTACCTAATACAAGGGTTATCATAAAGATGCAGTTTAGAATAACCAGATTTAATATTAGAATTAATTAATTATTAGAATAACCATTTGCAGATGACTAATCCTCCTCTGATGCCTCATAAAGCTGTGACTACTACCTGCACACTGAGATCATCAAGGAAACAAACGATGCCCTGTAAAACCTATTTAAAACAAAGCAAACACATATGAGGCAATACAGGTTCAACCTTGTAAACTTAAGGTAATACAAGGTAAATTGTGCTAGTTTTCTACAAAGGCAGAGTACTCGCCCAAGAGAGGGTGCTTCATTAAGTGGGGCATGTAGTTTTGAAGGCACAATTCATTTAACCAGAGTTCTAGTTTTAGTATCTGTTTGCACTTGCTAGTGAGAAGCTGAAATAACTGATAAGAAGCTCTGTCCACAAACACTTGAAGGCGAATGATTGCTCCTGTCCTTAATGTGTCCACAAAAATGCAGACACCACACCAGCCACTGGGCTCCCAAGCTGACCAGGAGCATACAGCTATTTAAATATATACAGGACCCTAGGAATCTGCCCAGTTTTAAAGCTGTAACAATGAAATCATATAACAGGACACCCAAAAACATGCAGCAGAGTGACTAGCTAATCTCCAATCAATTTGGTTATCACTGATGCTAAAACATTCCTCCCACATGCTGTGCTGTCAGAATCAACAGGCAGGTTTCTACAGAACTTCAAATCCTAGAAGAGTTTTAGAGGCAGAGGGTTGGTGGAAGAGTGGATTTTTTTTTTAAATAGTTCAGTGTTTTCAACCTGTTTGTGTTCTACCAAATAGAACTGGATAGGCAGTGAAATGAGCCAAGAACCAATCAAACCTACAAGAGTCTGATAACGAAATCTCAAAAAGCTTTGTTCCCAATTAAAAACTCTGGGAGCAAATTAGCCTCATCTGTATGGCTGGCAGGAAGATAAAAAGTCTCAATGCACAATCATATCTGATTTCCTGCAGAGCTCTGCTCTGAAAAGCAGATGTTACAGGAGGAGAGTGCCTGGGTTGCAAACAGTCCTGGTCACCTTCAGTGCAGCTCATGAAATGGAAGGAAAGTGGAGACCATGGCCATAAAGCTCTACTGTCCTGATGCAGGAGAAAGCTTCTAGCTTATAAATCAGTATCTCTTTTTAAATGAGGACAAAAGCATTAGGAGAATGTCTCTGAAAAGTTATTCCTTTCCTCCTCTTCACCTTCCCCCTTGCTAGAGAAAGTCCTCTTTAGACAAATTGCAATCCTCCTGCTTGGAAAATTCATTCTGCTAATAAATCAAATGCAAAACAACCAACAACAACAAATCTATTTTTCATGAGTTTGCTTATTGTACCACAGCCCCCAGCTTCCATTCTCAGGATTTACCAAAATATTTGTTTATTTACACAGAGCTGGAATTCTGGGGTACCAGATTCTCTTCTCATCGACCTTTGGCCATGCTGGTAGGTTACAGCAATTAAATATATTTCCAGTGACATCAGTAGGGAAGTAACTGTGCTGTAAATAATAAGTTACAAGAAAGTATGGCTTTGTCCATCCCTTACCAATACTCAGCTGTGTGAATGGAAGCTCTCTCTTCACCCCAGCCCTGAGCAAAGTGGAAGTTCCTTTCTCTTCAGTGAACACAATCTCTGACGTCTCCAGGTAGACACAATTTTCTCCTGTCATGCCTCTCAGCTCGTTGGGAGAGGGGCCGAGTCACAGACTCATCTGCTCTCCCTCCAACATCACACAAGTGGACAGTGAAAATAAGAAGATATTCATACTACTGGGTTTAAGTACTTTATGCCTTGAAATAAATCCCTCAGATTCTCTGAGATGACCTAAACAACTCACAAAATTTTAGGAATAAATAAAGGTGGTACTTGTCCTATTAGGTTTACAGATCTCAAGCCTCTGGGACTCATGTTTTAAAGCTTTCCTGTGTAGCTATAGAAGCCAGAGAAGGTCAAGATTTCTGATAGTCACTTAGTTCCAGGAACTCTGGCCTTAAAAGAAGGTAGGAAAAATAATACCAAAAAAAAATTCTACATTCAAATTGGGAGACTTGACAAAAGTAAAGAAGAAAAGCTGTTGATTTTTTCCCTTTGCATTTACCACCCAATGTCTCTCACACAATAACATTGGGTAAGAGCACATTGTGACAACACTTCTAGATCTCACTTTAAAACTCATCAGTCACTGTAATTGTATACAGAGCAAACAAGATCTGCTTCCCTTGGCAGCAAAAGAGAGAAGCACCTGGACCACAACGTGGCAGGCTGATGGGATGTGTAAAGATGAAGAGGAGAGAAATCAACCAGTCTGGAAATTGAATACTGGAAGGCTGGACCAGCACACCCTGATGCAATGTGAGCAATGCTACCTTTGGTTACACAAATGAGAGGTATTTGATAACCACCTGGTTTTTTGATTATAGCTTTGTCTCTCTCTGTGAAAGCTGACAACGACTTCTTGCAGGATGCAGCCACCACGTTGGGGGTGGGACATGGCTGTAGTGTCCCTACAGGGATTCAGGATGTGATAAAGCCCACTACATCCTATCTACCTAAGATCAGCTCTTCCCTGCCCCACCAGAGGGATTCATACCCAAAAAATGGCATTTCTGGAGATGGAAGACAAGAACAACTTAGATGAGATCCACCAACCCAAGGCAGGAGGTTTCACACCATCAAAACTTTATTATATTCTCCTGGAGTATATATTAGCATATTCATCTGCACATCAGGCTTATCTCAAGAGGCCATGATGGTTAAGAACATTTCATCTTCTAGCTCTACTTGTAGCCCCCTCCACAGCAACTCCTGCAATTACTGTTTCCACATGAATCAGTGTGTGCTGCCTACACTTCAGCCTCACTCCCCAAAAATATCTGTGTTGACTGCAAAAACGCATGCTATTACAGACCTTCCTTACAGATCAAACTGCAAGCAAGCAAGCTGCAGGACTTTCCTGCATGTTTATTTTGTGAACCCCACATGCAGTAACTTCATCTCCCAGAGCACACGTGTACAGCTCAGCCCTGGGGATCAGGGCGAGTCTGATGTTCCCTTCTCGGGGGAGGCCCTGTGCTATGGATGGCTGCTGTGTGGAAGTGCATTGCTGAGGCACAGATCAGCCTATGAAGATTTCTGCTCAGCTGCAGAGCTCCCTTTGAACTCTCTCATAATTGCACCGACCTTGTGCGCACATGTTCATTGCCTGAGCTGTGGGTGGGAGGCGCATCTGGCGCCAGCTCTATGCAAACCTTGTACAGCTTCATTCTCAAGACCACTGGAGTCAACATGGGCCTTTCCACAGGCTTCTCTTCAAGCTTGGGGCCAGACCTGCATTCCTTCATTTTAAAGGACACCGGAACTGCACTGAGTATTTTCAGGCAAGTATTGAGTCACCACCCTACTGCTGCAAGGCCAGGAGAGTGACCTGCTCAGCCAGCTTTTTCCACAAGCCCTCAAGGCAGACCTTATTCACTGCACTCACTGTGTGCATTCTCTTCTCACCGACACAGAGGGAAATTAGACACAAACTGGCCATGAAGAGTCTTAAGCTGGAAATTTGGAGTGAACATTCTTTTTTTCCTCCCCTTTTCCATCCCTTACATTCACCCAAACTCTTCATTAACACAGAAATGTTCCTCTCTTTGGCGCACAACTGCCCACCTCAGCTTTACCCGGGGACTGCAAGGGACATCAACAGGCAGGAGCCCCAGTTCATCAAGACTCAATCACTTTCTCAGACTGCTCCTCAGGAAGCAAAATGTTGGCCTCTTCCTTGCTTCATGCTGGGGTACACTCATAACTCAGCATTTGGCCTCCAGAAAGGAAGCCCCACTGTTCCTTACTCACACCCAGTAGCGCTTCAGTCACTGAGACGTCTCTCAGAGCCCAGAAGAAATTCTTACATAGTAAATAACATGTGCCATTAATTATGTCAGTGCTTGGCCCATATCAGAGCAGCTGTCAGGACCCCAAGTGCACCAATAACCCTTACATGTCCTGTCCAGCCAGACCTGGGACTTGCACCTCCAAAGCCACTGCCCAAGAGACCGGAAGCCTGGGGTAAGCTCAGGGTCAGCCATGCTGCAAGTTCACCCACCCCCAGCCCTGTCCTTGCTAGGCCTGACTCACTGCATGGAGTTAACTTGGTCCTGGCTCTTCCCTTTGCATTTGCACAGTGATCACTGGGCTACCAGTGAAATCTGTCACTGTCACCAGCCTGGTCCCACTTGGGCACTGTGGGACTTGGCTGAGGTCAGTGAGAGCATTGTCCTACCTGTGCTGGGGTCACCCTCAGCTCCTGGCTCCTCCTTTCTCATGGTTCAGCCCTTGCTCTCTGCTCCCTGACAGTGCCATGCACCCCACACTGTTTCCATTTGCTGTCATCTTCCCTGGCTTGAGGGACCCTGGAGCATGATTAGGACAAGCATCACATGATAGCCAGGGGCTTGCATTAAAGGTAAATTTTGGAGGAAGGAAAGATATCAGAACACCTTTTCAGAGGGATTCAGCATCTTGGTTTTGACCCACGAAAAATCTGAAGTAGTAGCAGCTAACCTGGTATCAGAGCAGGTTTGGGAAACCAGGTCACTGGTTTTCCTGGTGATTAATTCCAGGGTAAGATACTGATCTGGTTCAGAAAGAGTTCAAAATATCCCTGCTTATACAATCAGATGTATGAACAGGAAAGGCAACTTTGCAAGCAATCATCTTTCTTCAAACAGAAATACTGCATCACACAAACACATTATTTCCTGCTCACAAAAAGGGCTGATGGATAAATTCAATTATTCACACTTAGCAAAGTTCTCAACTATCCAGACTTTCCTAGCTAGCCTGAGGTAAAAACAAAATCTTAAAATAAGTTTTTTACTCCCACAGAAACAAAATTTCAAAAGCTTCTGCCATTTGCACTCAATACAATGTGGCAGGGAGCATCCTTACTACATCCTTACCACAGCAAAACTAGAACTGCACCAGAGTTTTCCTCAGGATATGCAGCAATCCTTCTGAGCACTCTGGCCCCACCTTACTCTATGCCTGTTGGGAATGCATGCTGGAGGCACTGGAAGAAAACTGGAGTCCAGGTTTGGAGCTGTTTTATTTTTGGTCTTGGAGATTCACTCCTCCTCTTTACATATCATCCTTTCAAACAAAACAAACAAACAAGCC
Source organism: Notiomystis cincta (assembly GCA_013398075.1). Lineage (NCBI taxonomy): Eukaryota > Metazoa > Chordata > Aves > Passeriformes > Notiomystidae > Notiomystis > Notiomystis cincta. The sequence continues at coordinate 232,460 of VZRX01011939.1, forward strand.
TTTTTCTCTCTTTCCTGTTCAGAGGCAGAGAACTTGAGAGAGCTGATTTCCACTAAGAACAGACACCAAGAACCAGGTGCACTGTATGAACTTCAGAAATTACTGCAGGTTCTGCAAAGTGGCACAGCGATGTGCAAAACTAATACAAGTCAAAAATGAATCACATGATCAACAGAGAAATTACACAAGCAGGTTTCAAATCTGGGGCTTTTTGCAAAATGGTATCAACTGTATAGGCACCTTCATAGTGACATCCTATATACATGCCACCAGCAAACCAAGATACAATTTCTGGAGACAGATCATTTTGTTTTGGGATAAATACCATTTTACATACAGCTGTCTACTTTTTAAATCATCTACCTGCATTGTTTGATTCCACCCACACCCCCACCCCTAACCAGTGTTGTCTTTAAATATACAACCAAAAGCTCTTGCTGTATCACTGACTACATATTCTGTTGGTTTTGGGGGGTTTTGGCAGGGAGGATTGGGGGTTTGAGGGGGAAAGATTATGGTTGGGTTTTTTACTCCCCTGAAGCTAAAAAGGGGGCTTTGCCCTCCAACCTTTGGTGGTTATTCTGGTACAGATGCCTACAAAAGACACACTTGTATTCTGAGGACATGTGCAAGGACAGTATGAGATAATAAAGAGAAAAGGTGGGCTGGAATGTGTGTCCTGGGAGTCTCACAGGTAGTCCAGGTTTCCATGAGGGAAATCTGGAGGAAGAAGAGAGATCCTGTATGTTCTCTCCCTAAGGACGACTCTAGGGCTCTAACACTGTCTGCATTGCTCTGTTTCAACACTGCATGCTTGCTCAAAAAACTAAAACTCAGCTTCCCAAAAAGACACTCAGTTTTGCAGGTACTTATACATAACAGCGACCACATTCATAAACTTTTAATAAAATAAAGAAAATATATAAAATAATGCTCAGCAATGAGCACAAGCCTTATGGGAACATAGGTCATTTGGAACTGAATCCAGAAGTTTAAATCATTAGGTTTCTGGATGTGGCAAAATTAGCCTGGCCCCATCATGAGACCTAACCTTCCCACAAGGGTCACAAAACAGGAAAGGCTGGGACTAAGACAAACAATAAGTGCAAGAAAATAAACTTTATCTGAAACTAATCAGTTACTAATGATTTGAGGAAGATTATGTCAACTCCCCATATATGGGTTCTTTATCAGAAAGGTTGAAACACTACACGGTCAAATAACAGATGTGACCTGCACATTGATCTGCATTTGAGGTTCATGTTCTTCAATTACTCTTCTCATGTTCCTCAGAGGGACAATGGGAAATGATTCCCAGCATCACAGGAATAGCTACTGAGGGCTCAATTTATATACAGTCAGGGTACTCTGCTTTCCACAGGATGAGGTGCTTTGATGTGACCTTTCCCAAGGAAGCTGTAAAGATTCACTCTCCTACAAGCATCTGACAGGAGGCTGTAGCAAGGTGGGGGTTGGTCTCTTCTCCCAGGTAAGAAGAGACAGGATAAGAGGAAATAGTCTCAAGTTGCACCGGGGGAGGTTAAGTTTGGATATAAGGAAAAATTTCTCCACCAAAAGGGTGTCAAGCACTAGAACAGGCTGCCAGGGAAGGGGTTGAGTCACCATTCCTGGAGGTATTTAAAAGCCATGTGGATGTGGCACTTCAGGACAAAGTTTAACGGTGGACTTGGCAGGGCTGGGTTAACAGTTGATAACACTGATCTTAAAGGCCTTTTCCAACCTAAAGGATTCTGTGGTCTATTCTGAGTATTTGATTATATTCAGATATATAGAAACAGCTGTCTATAATGCAAACAGAATATAGAATATTCCACAAGATTTCTTTATTGCTTCCTGCAGAAGTCAAATTTGCTGGCTGGAATTCAAGATCCTGGAATTTAGCTCTAGATGCTTCTCCTTGATCAGGTATTAGCATTCCTCCTGATGCCAGCCTGACAACATTTCCGGTGTTTTTCATAAACAGTCTCTCAGATCACACTGCTCAGGTGTGATTTGTGCTGCAAGGCTGCAGACAGCTCCAGTTCAGAGAGAGCCTGCTGGAGGCATGAGCTGTGCAGCAGAAAGCCATGCTGATTGCTCCTCCATGGAAAAATGAAAATACTTCTGTTCCATACTCAGATTTGTTGGAAGCAGTTTGGTCTGAAATTTGTGGTACAATCAGTTCAGTGTTAATTACACACACTCATAATTGATGCCCAGCTCCTTCTAGGAGCGGAATTTCTGCAGCTGGTGAGGCCAACAGATCCCTCTGTTACCAGGATTTTAATGGGAAGTGTCATGAAGTTTTACAAAAATATGGACACAGGAGGAATGCCTCTCTGTATCATCTGCAGGCATTCCCCTTGAATGAAATGAGGCATAAAGGTTTTTGCTGGACACACACTTAATAAGAGTTATAGGAGGTTTTGATCTCTCCCCTTCAGCACCCTCAGGCCTCATCCACAACAGCTGAGACACTCTGGCTAAAGCCTCAGCGAAACGATTGCTGTTGATGAAATTTCCTCTGACCAGGGAGGTCAGGGATATATTTTGGCCAAGAACCTTAATGACCCAACAGCACTAAGACAAACCTTTTCCAGCTATTCGTCTGCATTCTTTAGGCATGAGGACATGAAGAAGAAGGGAAAGCACTGAACTATGTAAAGCTGTAAAGGAGAGAGACATTCCACTCTACAAAGCTGTTCCAGTTAGCATCTCATTTATATTCTGGGATATAAACATAACTTCTCTCCCATATGTGATGAAGATTCCCATACATAATTTTTCAAGACCAATGCTGCATAAACCTGCTTATATCCCAGTCACCCCACAGCCTCTGAGAATTTTTGGTGAGTGACATCTTTGGCCACTTTTTAGTATACTACCAGTAAATGAATCAAAGTTAACATGTATTTCTCTGCTTCCTGTCCACTTCTTATATCTGCTTTTTTCCCATCAGAAAGGGACCTTTGATACTGCTTACATGCACAGTTCATACATATAGAAAGACCAAGAAATCTGGCTTCAATCACCAATTGGTCCTTGCAGAGTACACTGGAACATGAATAAAGGTAGTTAAAGGCAGCCAATGGAAAAAAGCCATCTGAGGAGGCCACAGACTTGTTAACAAAGAGCATGGCATGCACAATGAAGGTAGTTATCAAGAAAAAGTAGAAGATGAGGTAGGAGGGTACTGTGCCACCCCGATTCCTGCCAAAGCCAATAGGAACAAGAGATGGGTTTAAAAAGACAGGCCTGTCTCCAAGCTAAAATTCCCAAAAGAAACTAGGAGTTAATTTCTCTCTCTTATTCATGCATACTTTCGAAATCTCTGGAGACTTCTCTGCAAACTGGAACAATAAAACAAAATGTCATGACAATAAATGGGGCATTGAATGTCTGCCGGCTGTTGGAGGAGGGCCTTTTCTGACTTATGGGCAGTACCTTCTTTTCACTTCACAACAGCAAAGCACTGCAGAGTCAGCATTGTCTTTCAGGATGACCTCAAAAAAGAGTGGAGCAGCACAGTGGTACTTGGCTGGATCAATTACCTTTAAAAATTTCAAATTGAAATCCACCTTGCCACAGGTGTATCTCACTATTTTTTGGTATCTATTCTATGATGTCATAACAGGTGTTTTGTTAGAGGACTGATAAACAGCAGGAATAAATTTTATTTTTCTATAATTCTGAGGAAATTAATTCCAGTTCCATTTCTGCTCCCAAACTCCAAGAAGTGCCATATAATAGCAATGAAAGAGTTAATGTTTTGTTCTCATTTGCAGCATAAGCACTTAAGACTAAAGGTAGACCTAGCTTCCCTTTTCTTTGATCAGGAGAAGTTCACTGTTATTATTTATCTACACACTTCACTTTGCTTGGAATTTTACTTTCTGGAAATAATGGGTTTTATGCAAAAGTGGTAAAGCAAGTGCCTTCTTAAACTATGGTGAAGCATCAAAGAGGCAGCTTTGTGGCCAGAAGACTCAAAGCCCCAGCTCCATCTTTGGCATATTGAGCAATTCAAGTCATGCAAGTAATTTTATTTTCCTCCACTTTGATTTCTTAACCTACAAAATGGAGATTCTGGCAAAAATTATTCAAGGATGTTACAAGATCCACAGTGTCATTCCTTGCTTTTATGTTTGAATGAGACCAAAAACCTTGTGTTGCACAATAAACCAGTTGTGCTGATATGTCCATTGTCCCATAAAAAGCATTTTCTGGGTTTGTTGCTCTTTCAGTTAGGTCTTTAGCCCACTCTGGTTCCTCAGGAAGCTCTCCCAGCATCAAATGAATTCCAGAAAGTGTTCAGCACAAGTGAAACAGCATATTTTAATCATGCTTCATTGAATCAAAACCTTTTAATTAGCTATAGTAATGGCTCCATCCAGCTTTGCAAAGCACTTTGGAGAATTGCATTGTAAAGTGCTGCATCAGAGATAGGTATTATTACCTACACAAATATGAGCTAAAGGCTTCAGAATACATATGGGCAACATCTTTATGCCTTCATTGACTTAAACACTGTTTCAAGTCATAGGATATTCCTCAAGGAAGAATTTCAAGTCATTTAACAATTAGAACCTTGCAACACCTTTGAAAAATAAATAGTGAAAAGTGGGCATCACACAAATTGCTTCATCTGCTGGAATACAGGCTGTTTCTGGAGCAAAACATAATACTCATTTAACAGTGCAAAGCCACAGAAGTATAGAGGGCACAAAGGAAAAAATATTGTATCCATTTGGAGCAAGAGAGGAAGTTTGTGGAGGCAGAAGTGCAGTAAACCAAAATAAAATAAAAGCACTTAAATAGCACCCTGTTCTTGATGCCAAACTGATCATAAATAGCTCACATTTCCAAATTTGGTAATCTTCCAAGGAGGAGTCAAAAGCAACAAATCTTTGTAGGTATTGGTAAGGATAGAAGGGAGGGTTTTCCTGGTTTGATTTAGTGGCCAACTTAATCTGTACTGTTTGTGATTGTTTAACAATGTTGGTGGGCTGGTCTTGTGTTATCTTTAGATGACACTTTAATGTTGCAGGGCAATCATTACTACATTTTGGAGAGCTCAGAGTGCCTTGAATAATTGCTTAGATCCAAGAGATGTAATAACTCCTCGGGCAGAGAGGCACAAGTTTTAAGTCCAGCACCTGACCCAGATCTCATTTGAAAACCATAATCTCCAGGAGGACTGTGCCCTCAGCTCCTTGCTGGACCATTGGCACACATCTCTGGTCAGGGGACAGATGCCATACATTGAATTACAGAACCAGGCAGGCTCTCGGGAGGGCCCCTGCCCACAGAGTGAGCCTTGCCCAGTCTGTTTAGCTTATGAGAAACCATTTAGTGAGAACGTTTCAGAGGACTTTGCAAAAACCAGTCTCCTACCACACACCTTGCTCTGCCAAAGCCACCAGTCCTGGTTCAAAGGCAGATTCCACACTGCTTCCAAGGCTGTGGAAAAAAGTCATCCTGCTTCTTCAAGCAAGAGTAACACACTATCAATATTGGGATTTTTTCACCCTCTTACATTGAATGGAATAAGAAGGACCCTGAGAAGCAGGGGAGTGGGGTGCAGGCTACTCTCCTTCATTGGTCTTTCAAACAACATTGCAGAAAAGACTGACATTCAGCCAGTAAGTAAGGAGTAAGGAGGGGCACTGTAGGTGGTCATGGCAACCTCCAGCCAGGAGCACGATCCTTGCTGTGCAGTGAGCCCCCAGCAGCAGCTTTCTAAACTAACAGAGCAGAAATCCAGTGTATTAAAGGCATTGATTTTCCTACAACTGTGCTCCCAGGTGGACACCAGCTGGGCATCACCGGGCCTTCCAGAAGGATGTATAATCTGACCTCGTTAAGTATCAGCTCTGGAAAAACAGATGCTCATCCCTGCTTTTCAATTCACTTGCTGTTGCTACTAAACACAGAGAAAACAATCAATGGATCAGGTTTCCAAATGGGAAACAAAACCACTGGAAAGGTCTAAGTCCACTTTCACCTTGTAGGGAGTTTTTATCATTACTTCATGATCCTCTTCGAAGAAACACAGTATCGTGCATGCACTTAAAGATTACAGTTACCTCAACAAAATGCAAGTGTGCTAATGTAGTTCAAGGTTTAGACTTCCATTGATCTTATTGTGAACAATATCCTTGCAAAATACAAAAAACAGACACATGTTCAGGATTTCTTTTTCTGGCTCAAAAAAAGAAAAAAAAAAAAAAAAAAAAAAAAAAAAAAACCAGATGGGGTTTCAGTCCCAAATATGCAACTGGCATTTGGCCCAGTGTAAAGACATGCCCAAACCGCCTGAGGATGGAGCAGCTGTGGGGCCAGGGGTAGGTCACAAACTGCCTAAACCAAGGAGGCTTCGCAGGAGGGATTCCCTTAGGACAGAGAAGAGCTCTGACAAAAACAAGCGGCCAGTATACTAAATCACCTCCATCCAGTCTCATGATACATAAGTTGAAAGCATTTTCTATCCCTTTAATGTTCCTTCTTCCTCATCTGAGCCAGAAATTGCCAGCCAGCCTGGTCTCCTGATGAAAATATCTCCCACCATCAGTTTACAAGGAAAGGAGAGAGTTTCCAGAGTAGCAACAAATCTAGTATGGCACGGAAAGAAACTTTTGGCAAATACAATAAAGTGCTGCCATGAAAGATTGGCTAACTCAGCTTGTGATCCAAGCTCTGTGGAAATGTCCACATGAATGCAGAAAAGGACCAGAAAAAGTACTGGTGAAGAAGAGAGCGGTTCACTTCCACAGCCTGTATCCCCTCTATAAGAGAGGGGACAGGAGAAAAACTGACAGCTGTGATACCAAACATCTGTAAAAATACACAGGGAAACCAAAGCACAGTTGAGGATGTAAACAAATCTCCTGTTACCTGCTTATTCTCCCCCTTCTGTATTTTATGCATATAGCTTAAAAGTATTTGACCCAAATGCAATCCATTGACACAAAAGTGAAATTTGAAAAAGTTACAGCAAAGTTTGCTTCAGGGAACTCAAGTCAATTTAAACAGGCAGCATGTATTAAAAACTAACAGAGTCCCTACAGAGTCCAAAGGACTGAGAAAGAAATAAGGTTATTTGAAAAGTTTTTCAAAGAAAGTGATATCCAAAACCCAGTTTAACCTGAACCTGAAAACTTTAGAGCCCAGTAAATGCGCAAGAGAGACCTATACGCTATTTCCTATTAGGTGGCTGCCAAACAGATTTGTTACACATTTAATAAAGCAGTAAAATAAGGTATTTATGTAGCATGTTTAAGTGTAAACACATTGGTAGCATTTTGTTTAAATGAAAGTGTAACCTGATAGATGCTACAGTTCCTGGACAATGGGAAATACAAGGGGAAAAAGAAGAGTCAGAAATCCTGCTGCATCACAAAAAAAATAGCATCTTGCACAGTGCTGCTTTAACAGGCCTATAAAACCTGGATGCCTTGAGCCTCTCACAAGAATGCCTGGCTGGCAGATGGTGAGTCCTCACGTGCCTCGGAGGGTCCAGATACTCGAAAGGAGTAGTCTTGAACACCCTTTGCTGGGTCACACATCATTGCTATTCCTTCCTTCAGGGCTTCACCTCATACTTAGCGAGGGAGCAGAGCTGCAGCTCCTTCCAACATCAACACCTTTTCTTTGCTTGGCCAGAGGTGTCGGCGCAGAACAAACACGAGTTTCAGCCTTCCCAAGTTCAGAGCTCCCCAAGCCACGTGCACTGCTCAGGCTCACTGAAACTGTACAGGAAAACTGCCACCACTCTCTAGAGTGCAATTTCAGCCCATCACAACCTTCCCAGGTTGGAAAAGAAATGCAGCAAACTGCAAAGGTACATCATAAAAAACAGCTTAATACAAACACCTGGTAACTTTTTTGCTTCTTTAATGTGCAGCTCTCAGGAATATGTGGGGAGAGATCAGTTATTGCTTTACAAATGCACAGGAAAACTGAGGTTCCAGTTTGTGGAATGACTCAGAGGACCACTGAATGAGTGAGCAAAAAAGCAGAAACTGGACAAAAGATTTGCCAGGTACTAACTATTTACCTGGATTTCTTTCTTTGTTTCTTTCCAGAGACATTGTACTTAGTTGTTACAAAAAACAAATCATTCCCTCTTGGAGAATGATCAACATGCTCTTCCTCATGGGTGATTATTCCCAGAGTGGTTAAAAATCAAAGGGAGAAAAGTACAGAAACATTACAGAGCAAATCTGTTTTCTTCCAAGTGTGAGAACAGAAGAAACCAATTATTTTGGGGCCAAATTGTTTTAAGAAAAAGGTACTTTTCTGCTTCAACAGAAATATATACAGACATGCAGAAGTATCTTTAATACAAGGAAAACACTGAAACAATAAGTTGCTGCCTTTTGCTTGCACATTCCCAATGTGAGGTGCCTGAGTTCCCTCTAAAAGGAACATGTGGATGTTTTATTGTTAAACAATTAGGCCAAAGCCACAGTGAGGATTTTTGTATTTGGTTCAAACTGACTTTAATGGAAAATGAGCATCTAACTATCATAAGTGACTTAGAAAATCTCAGCAGGGTTGTATAAAAAGCCAGAGAATTTTCTTGTTCTATTTGAACTCAACCTAGTTAAGGCTTTATAGAGAGCTGAGGACTTACTAATAAAGATCAGAAACTGTGAAGGCAGAAAGGGTCTTTATGTCCTCCACTCTCTGGCCAAAATTAAGTTTAGGGATAATTGAAACATCTGCTATGATAACTTGTGTATCAAAGCAAACCTCTGTTTGCATCCATAAAAAGGGCTAATTTAATCCACATATTTGAAATATTTGGGTGAAATAAAATGAGTAAATTAATATCTTTTAAATAGTCACAATAAATACACTCTACATAAGATGTAAACCTGAGCTGCACACTGATGTACCAGAAAGTATCTTTGCCTCTTGGCACAGGTTTACAATGGGGGGGAAGGATGGGGATAGTAGATACAAAATAACTGCCTCCTTGTAACCAGACATAATGGCTGGTGCTAAGATTCAAAAACCAAACGTTAAGTAGTGACAGAAGAATTCATTCTTTTCAAGAAAAAAAAAAGTATTAACATCATATCTTCATACATACATTAGTCCATTTATAAATACTTGCAGTTACAAAGTAAAGGAACAGGGTATGAAAAGCCTAAGTTTTCCTGCTACTCGCACCAGCTGATCACACACATTTTGAAGAGAAGGAAGTTCACTTAGAATCACATTCTACACTGTGGGGGCAGGTAGCTCTTCGAAGTACTGAAGGGCAGCAGCAATATTATCATCCCAAAAGCACTACTCTGGGAACTTATAGAGCAATACAAAAGATGTTTTGCCTCACAATATATTTCTGATTTTCCTAAGACTTAGACTGAAAATGAAGAAAAAAGGGTTTATCTGTTCCCAGAATTACCTTCCTGATCCTTCTCATCAGCACTAATGTTTCCCTCATGACCAAAGTCAGATGCAGTCTTTAATGCATTTGTTCACATTTTGTGAAGTGCTTTTAGATTTACAAATGAAAGATGCTACTCTGCTGCTATAGCTCACATCTGTCTGCTACTATCAAATTCAGCTCCTCCTTTTTATTGTCATTTGCCCGACTCCAGAAACCACAGATTCTAGTTTGATTCAGAGGCCCTCATCATTCAGGTTTTTTTAATCCACATGATAAAGCCTAGAGTTGAAAATAACCTATCTCTATCAGTCTCAGTATTAGGAATATTCCATCCAGTTTGTAGAAGTTACAGAGGTAAGTCTTCATTGTATATTGAAAACAAAAACATACATACATACATACATACATATATATATATATATA
>VZRX01011939.1:242403-252945 GCA_013398075.1 Notiomystis cincta
AAACCAAATCTAAACTTGCTTCCTAACAGCTAACATGTACTTGCCTTCTACTGTTTGCCTAACTAGGAGAGGAAAGTTAATTTTAAAAAGTCAATTCGGAAACAATTTGAGAAGTCACAGGCAGAACTACAGTGCCAGATGAGGAAGAGGTGAGCAGCCAGTGCTGGGATAATTCACCTGGTCCAAACCAGCTGCTCTGTGTGGTCTCCACCCCAGCTGACCTTCCCACTACATGTTTGTCTGGGCTGGACAGGCAGATGTGCTTGCCAACCTGTCCTGCTCTAAAGCACACGGGAAAGGGAAAAGGAAGTTTTTAGTCCAAGACAAAGCACTGGACTATGCAGGCCTGGATTCCTACTGTTTTATCCATTAGCCACAGGCTCATGAATATGCATTATACATTTGAATTTCTCACATGAATATGCCACTAAACTTTAATTGTCCTGCTTCCAGAGCACACCTCCAAGCTCAGTAGCTCGGCTAGACTTCTACAGAGCAAAACATTCTACTGTCTCTCCAGATTTTTTCTTCTATCCCATCAGTCTACCCACAGTAGCTCTGGGTCAACACTAGCATGCCAAAAATCAGTCAGGTCCATCTAATGCTCTCTGTACATAATAATGATCTCCACTAAAAATAATGATAATGGATTGAATATGAACCATTAATCCTCAGAAAAGAAGCTGGCTTCACTCAGAGCAGCAAGCAACTTCCCCCATCTTTCTCACAGGCTGTGCTTTAAAGCTAGGTATTAACCCCTGTCATTTTTCAGTTGCCAGAAATATCACAATATACAATGATCCACAGAGCTGAAAAGATAAGACACACACTTCCCCTCAGCCATATATCCCAGAGTGCTCCTCCCATCCAGATGTAATCTCTTGGAGGTGAATATAAAGACAGTGTATTTCTCTTATAACTTTTTACCTTCCACTGTTATGCTCTCTCTGGAGCACGTCTGTCACTGAAAACTTCATGGTTCTCTCACTGCTTTGTTTGAGAGAGTTCTGAGTTCAGCTTTAGCTGAACTTTAACCAACTTCTCTGTTGGTTTCTCCAGCTCACAGATACCTGTCTCACAGGGAGACAACTCAATGGAAAACAAGGCCAGAAGTAAAAATGAAATCACAATCAAATCTCATGTTATACTGTTCAGCAGGGTAACCTCTCTTGGCATTCTGCTAAATACAAATGTCAATATCAGACCACACAGGCAAAGGAACATGTCACCAGCAGCTCGAGTAGCTGCTATCACAGACTGTCTGTGACAGACAACAGCCTTGACACTCATAGGCAGATGAAGAATCTCTCACCATTTATCCCCTTTGTAGTAGGGTCTAACAAACTCCAAGCCACAGTGGAAGTGGCATCCACAAAATGTGGGTCTCACATCCATCTACAGCTTGAATTCAGCAGCACAAGTACAGAGTATGATACACAGAGAGTTCATCACAGCCCAGCTGCTGGGATTGGAGTGCTTTCAGAGGGAAGCTAAGGGCCAAAAAGAGAAAGAAGAAAAGCAGCACACTAAGAAAGAGAAAAGAATTTCCAACACTTCCCTGGAAGCTAAGAGGCAACTTTCCCAAAGCCCAGGGGTTTAGATGATGCCTTATTATAGGTAAAATATGTGTCTGAGAGCCCTTGCCTCTCCTGTATTTATTTTTTCTAGAGAGTTACCTGTATTATCCAAGTTATGCAGCCACAGGAAAAGCAGAACAAGCAAATGAAGATTATCCCCAGCTCACCTTGGCACTAGATGAGAAGGTAGCTCTGCCACCTGCCAACACCCCCCTTTGCTTCCCCGGCCTCTGGAGAGAAAGAACAGCTCCTCTGCCAGCTGCTCTACAGCTATAGCAGCAAGAGCCTCAAAGAGTCCTGCTCAAGGTGCTGCTTCAGAGGCTAATAAACACTGAGCCAATCAGCAGGAAACACCTCTGCACCAACCCTTAGCACTGGGAAGGGAAGAGCTGAAGCCCAGCACCTGTGAAAGCAGGGAGGGAGGCTTGGAAGACACCCTGAGGCTGGGTAATATCAAAACCAGGTGATCAGAGTTGTGCCATTAAAACTTGAAAGTACTCTTGAGTGTCACAAGGGCTTTCAGGCAAGACAGGTGACAAGGAGACAGCTCCCTGTATTTGTCCTTGTTTTTCCCTGCATTGCAATTAAATAATTACAGATATTTGCTCATTTCCATAGGAGAAATGGTGATACATACATCCAGAAAACACTTACAGAAATATGCACACTAACCTAGAGCTGCATGAATTGTATTGATGAGAACTGAATGCTGTTTTAACAGTTCTGGAGATTGTTAAGTAAATACTCTTTACAAACAGCCTTCAGTGAGGTACAGGTGATTTTACACCTTTTCTTTGTGATCCCTTTCTTTCCATTCCTATCCTTATCTCACCTTTCTTTCAAGTCAAACATTTCTTATGCAGTTTGAGTGGCAGAGGTGATGTTCTGCCCAAAGATTAAGTTAACAATATAGCAGGCAGTAAGACACAAGCTGTGCTGTGGAATTGCAGCCCAATTTGCAACTTAACAGTGGAAATAATCAGAGCTTGCTGATTATTTGGTAAGCTTTTGCACTTTACTCATTTGCCATATCTTCAAAACAATATTCCTGGCTCATAAAGCTCATTGAACAACACTGGATAACAGGATCTTGTGAGCCTTGAGCCAGGATTAAGATATGAGGCAAACTGGAAACTTCAGTCATTACAATCCTGTAGCACAAGTGAGAAGCACTTTCACACACAGTGAGTCAGTTAATATGTCCCATTTTTCTTTAACATATTATGCCCAAATGGAAAGAAACATGACTTTAGACCCTTTCCCGTGACTTCAAGATTTCATCAGGACAAAGGATCAAAATCATTAGAACTCCTCATTAATTTCACCCCATATTGCAAAAACTATTTCTACTCCCTCAAGTAGTAACAATGCTGAAAGCAAAAATGTCAAGAGACAGATTCATCTCCTAACTTGAAGGACTTCCCAGAACAATGAGCAAAGACAGTGTCTGAAACATCTGCTCCTCACAGAAGAAGGGTTGCGAGATCTTCCAGGCCAGCCCTCCCAAAATCTTTGGTCTCTGCCCTAATACTTGGAACAGCAGGCTGAACAGAGTGCTCTGCACAGTGCTAGTCAGTTAGTGTCTGTCCCCTGTGATTGTGACTGGGTGTCCCATGAAGACAAGTAATCCTTTTCCTAAGGGGAAAAAATGCAAACCAGTAATTCAGTGTGACAACCTCATCAAGATGATAAAATGAATTATGGCTTTAAAACTTTATGCGGTGACTGTTTTTAATAACATGGGAGTTAGAGAATAATGTTAAAAGTTTCAACTCAAAGACCTGGTTTCCTGTGTTGGCACCAGTCCTAACACTAAATGTTAACACATTAAGCATTCTTACATCTTCATTTTAAAGAGCAATTAGGAGACAGATAAACTGAAATAACATCCCGTTCCCGTGTGTGTGAACACACACAGGGTGCACTTCCGACAGAAACTCACTGTGCTTTTCCCATGTCCTTCTCCATTTGCACAAGTTCACTGAATTCTCAACTACACTACAGCAGCTGACAGCTTTTCAGCCTACAGACACAGCTCAAACATATCTTCAAAGAATGGTGGAAGGTGGCATTAAAAGTGAACACCTACTTTTCCTCAAGCTACCAAGCACATCTCTAAGGTCAGACGCTCACAGCACAATGTAGCAAAAGCACTGGCTGTATGAATTAGATCATTTATTTCCCTGAACAGCTTTAACTGTCTGAGAATACACTCCAGATGGAGAAGAAGTTATGTTCACCATGGATTAAGCTAAGGCAGCCCAGACTAGGTTGGCTAAGAACATGAAACTCCAGACCTCAACTGATGAGTAGGAACTCTTACTGTAACTCACTGCAAGTCGGTCATCTCTATCCCAAAATAGTCTCCAGCTCTCTGCAACTGAACTACCCTAAGTGCAAATTCTGATTATCAGCAACAGCTCCAGACAGGAAGGCATCCCCACACAAGAGGGTGGTTTGGGCACAAAGTGTTAATGTAGTAGCTGATCCCTATCCCTACAGTTTGGAGTAGTGTTGACTTCAGAAAGTTCAACTGCTAATGGAGAACACATCTTTCAGGCTCAACTCTCAGTGAATAAAAAGTTTCTAGCAAAATCTGACAGCTGTTCAAAGCTTACATGAATGAAAAGAGGACTTAAATCTGAAACCCCATAAGCAAGCTTCCCCATTGCTCAAATGAGTCTTTAAACTTCTGCACAATGAACAAGCAACGACTAGGAAAGCAGTAGCTCCAGAGAGAGGGGAGTCTCCAAGGTGGCCCCTCTCTACCATGGCAGAGCTCTAGAGCAGCATAGGAGACCAGGATTTATGGGATCTGCACAGGACCTCATAACTGGGCAGGACTTCTCCTCCATGGCATTTAACTTGACACAGCTCACCAGCATGAGGCATTTCTAGATGAAAAAAAGCAATAAAGAGGGAAAGATTTTGCAGTCGAATAGGGGGTAAAAATGATGAGTACTAACTCTCAGATGATGTACGTACACCTAAAAACATATCCAAAACTCTTCCCAAGAGGGGGGATTTCAGGTCTTGTAGGGTGTGACTCTCCAAGGTTTGGCAAAGCCACTTATAACCTCACCAAAGTTCAATTTGACTAAGAATGTTTACAAGCACAAAAACTAGGCCAAATTGAGAATGTAAATATTTGGATTCAGTTCCCCAAACTTGTCTCTATCTGCACTGCCAACTAAATCCCAACTGCAGACCAAAAAATCTGAAAAGCAACAGTTGCACACACTTTACAGCACATAGACAAAACTAACACACATGGCACTCAGCAATAGAAAAAAAAAAGGGGAAAAAAAAAGGAAAACCCCCAAATCTGTAATCTAAACTAAACTTATTCTAAACAAGACATAAATGAAGTTTGGACCAAAAATCAACTCCAGTATCATTTCATAGTTTTTGAAAGTCTGATCAGTCCAGATGTTGGTCCTCTGCCCTGCAGGAGCCTAAGTTACATTAAACATAGCTAGATTACTCAAGACCTCATAGACAACGTGACATTTGCAGCACACAGTGGTAACTTGCACCTAAACCACATTCTCTTAAGCCATCCAAAGCAAGGACTTCCGTTTTTTCAGGTAGATGAATTGAGGAAAGACTTCTGTGGAATCACAGTAATTTATTTGGCAACCTCAGCCCCATATTCAGAATTGATTTAGGATCCCAGATCACCTGGAGTTTTCAACATACATACTCTTTTCTAGTTTTACCTCTGTTCTTTTAGGTATAGATAAGAATGGCAACTATGTATCCATTCAAGAGACTTTTGACCTCCCACAAACACAGATCCCAAGGGATACACCATATTCTCAGCTGCCAGTTCCCAGCCCTTCTCCAAAAGTGTTAAATGCCTTTTCAGTCCTACATCTCCATTGCAGATACTCACTGGAGGAAATCAGAGAGGCAAGGGTGTCATTAAGACAAGGATTTCTTTTCTTGTTGTTGTTGTTGTTGTTGTATGATAAGAATTTGGGCATCCTTACTCCCACTACAGTGAACTAAAAAAAAAATTCATCCTTTCCTTCTTTAGTTAAGTGGGAGAAGCACGAATCTGGTTCTTTTGCTTTACTCATCTGTGGGAAACTTGGGTTTACTTTCCAGTTAAATGCAGGCTCTTCAGTTTACTTCACAGTGACCTCTTCACAAGGGGCTTGTATCATTTCTTTAAATGCCCCTACACTAAAAATAGTCCTGCTTCCTAAACTTGAATGTTTAGCAGTTCCAAGCATTCTGAAATCTTGCATACTACTTAAATTTTTTTTAAAACTGGCAACATTTATTTAACCAGCAATTTAAAAAAGGAGGCCCAGCCGCCCCAGTGATTCTTCCCAGAGGGTCTTAGATGTTTATGAAACACAATGAAAACAATAAAGTGGATAAAATCATGCTATTCCATCAAGTCCTTGGCAAGACCTCCCAACCAAGAATAAATTGGCATGGTATGTTACAGTGAACAGATTACACAATGGTTTACAGGGTCACCAGTAATAAGGGGTCACACACTCCTCAAAGAGCTACAGTGCACACTAAGGCACTTGCTTAAAGGGAAAGAGCAATGCTTGATCCTGAGCTTCCTGGAGCACGTTCTGGCAACCCCAGCACAAACAAGCTGCCGGGGTAGGAGGGGACAGAAGCACCTCTGCCTGGGGGAGTTTAACACCCTGAAGGGAGCAGCAGGAAGCCAGGCCAGGCAGGGCTCTCTTATTTCTGCACACAAGAGGAGAACACATGCTACATCCTTTTAGGAGCAGGACAGTCTCCAGGCCCCAGTGAGGCCCAGCACCACCATCCCTACCACCCCTTCCCAAAAGCCCTTTTCCTCACTCCATCCTCTCCAAGGAGACTGGTTCTACCCCAGAAGCAAGATATCAGTTCCATGTCAGTCTAGTCACCCTTAACAGTGGACAGACTGCAGCTAACTTTAAAAGGTGCTTGACTATACTCTTGGGTAACTTGATAGTCTTCACTATTGCTATGAATGTGTTGCACTTTTACTTTAAATAACTAATCCTAAAGAAAGAGGGAAATGAATGGTCAAATCCATAAACCTTACTCTTTCGTGTCAACTTGGTTGACATTTCCACTACGTAATCTGCATAACCTTATCACCACAATGAAAGTTAAATTTTGGTGCTCCTGAAACATAAATTATTTCATCAAATCTCACCTTAAATGCATGATACTCCTACCTTTACCCTGTTAACTTTCTCTTCCACTATATGGAATATTTTCATCCACCAATTGTAAATTAATCAAGTATAAACAAAACATTCTTAAGTCTTAAAGGCAAATCAACCTCACTTCAATTCATCCTATCATCAAAAACCAGACTATAACTAACAGTTTCATCTTTAATCTTCTATGGGGTTTGATCACTCTAGTTATTTTTATTGGATTATTTAATATATATCTGAAGTTGAAGTCTGACTAGACAGCATAAAAATGAAAGAAACCTATTCCCCAAGTCAGCTCAGGGTGTAGAAAACACTACAACTGACATAGTCCATGCAATAATACTATGTACCCAGCTTCATTCAGCTTGGCTACTAAATTCAAAGTACATCTGAGTGATAAAACTGGAGTAAACACAAGAAGGCTCTCCCATATGTAACCACTACTCTTTGATTGCAGTGACCTTAGTAACGCAAACGTTTGGTACCGAGCCAGGAGCAGGACATCTGATTTTCCCACCAAGTGAACTGCTGCAGAACTCCCTTAGGTCTTCAGCCAAATCTGCCCTGGGATCCTAAAGTCTTCCGCTGGAGTCCAGGTGGCTCCTCTACGCTTTTCAGCACGCACGCAAACACGGCAGCCGGCTGGACCGACGATGTGAGGGGACATTGGAAGGGAAAGAGGTGCCGCAGCTCCCCGTCTCCCCCAGCTCAGAGCTCCACGCCGGGCGCGCTGGCTCCCCAGTCGGGTTGCGGTTACCCCGGTCCGGCCGAAGTGGTGCCGCGGGCTCTGCCCTCGCCACTCACGCAAAAACAGCGTCCCGCGAGGCACGGCGGTGGCACCAGCGCGGGAGCACCGAGTCCCCGCTCCGCCCGTGCTCAAGGACCTCCCGCCCGTCTGCGCTCCCCCGGGACAGGGCAGGGTCCCGCGAGGATTGCGGGGTCGGTCCGCACGGAGCACGGCCTCCGGCGGCTCCGCTGCCGCGGGAGCTCCGCGGTCCGGGGACCCGCAGCGCCCGGAGAGCCCCCACCGCCTCCGCCGCGCATCCCGGCCCGCCCCGCTCGCGGGAGGCTCTCGGCGCGCAGGGACGGAGCCCGAGCGATCGTTTCGCCCCCCAGTCCCTCTCCCCTGCCCGGGTCCCCGGAGGCGACCACCGCCCGGCAGCGAGGCTCCCCGGCCCTTACCCGAGGTGCGCAGAGACGCGCTCCCTCCGCCGGCCGCCTGCAGCCCCCGTCCCGCCGCCCGGGCGACTGTAGCTTTTTTGGAGGAGCTGGGAAGAGGGAAAGAAAGGGGGGGAGGGAAGGGGGTGGGAAGGGACTGAGATCGAGGGAGAGAGAAGTATGCAAAGGCAGGAAGTGGAGACGGCCACGGCCAGTGCGGGAGATTAATGGGAACCAGTCACCCGGCAGCCAACAAAGAAACCTGCTCCCCCAGCGCAGCGCAGCGCAGCCCGGCCCGGGCTGCAGCCCCGGGCTGCCGAGACACCGCTCCCGCCGGCAGCGCTCGGCCCCGGCCCCGCGGAGGGGTGGGCACCGCCCTCCCCAGCCCCAAAGCCGGGTCCCGGACAGGCGGGAAGGAGGAGAGCAGCCGGTCCGCTGGGAGATGCGATGGGCACAGGAGGCGGGGAGGACTGAGCTCCCCGACTGACTCCTCGCTCTGCCCGGGAGGGGCAATACCGCTTGATTTTATCTAAAACACGAGCCTGGGCTCCTCTCGGCGCGGAGCCGCTTGCGGGGCAGAGCGGAAGGAAGGAGGAGTGCGGGAGGCGCCTTCCTGCGCCAGGCGCGGGACAGATGGCTCCCATCAGCGCGCTACGAAGCAGGGAGCTGCCGGGCCCTTCCCGAGCTCCGCGGGGCAGCTCGCACTACCAGCACCTGTGGAGAACGAGGGAGGCAGCGGCGTGCCTCTGAACTTCGTGCCGGGTACCTCGGTTCAGGTCCAGCCTCCCGGGAGCAGCTCCTGGCAGCGATGTGGAATGCTCTGCTCCCTGGGCAGCTGAGCCCGAGGTGCCCCGCTCGCTGGCACGGCTCGGCCGGGGTCCCCCAGGTCATCGCGAGTACCAGGGGTGAAGAAAGTCCCTGCATGGCACATTCTCCACGCAGGCCACCCCCCGGCACACATGTCCACGGCTTCTGAGGGGTTGGCAGATGGAAAACCCACCCAAAACGTTGTTTGATATAAAATAATAGAGCAGAAGCAGAATGCTAGCTGTTAGCAGGACCACGAGTACTGCACAACAGAGAGACTGCTCCAAGACCTTGCAGTATTATGTAGGCATTGATAAAACAAGTCACTTTCCAATAGGTCAATTAAATTATATTAGGTACAGAAGACAAATAAAGAGCAACATGTATTCTGCAACCCGAAATACAGATTCCAGCACTACATATTTCTGGAACTTCTAAGCACTTACTCACTTTCTTTCTTTGACTGAAATGGAAGCAAAATGGTGTTCAGCATCAGGCAAATACTTATGAGCTTTCCTACAAAAGGAGCTTTCCTGTACTTTCCCGAACCCAGAACCAAGTGCTCAGGATAAACTATTCTTGGCTTTTGCCACCTCACCAGCAAAACGAAATACATTGTCTTCAGATATTCTGATCTATCATCCCACACAGCAAGGAATCTGGTGGAAATGCCCAGCATTTCACAAACCTCCATTATATTTCAAAAGAATGAATGTACAGGAAATAAGGGTAACTCTCATCTGGATTCTGATGTGAATGTGTGTTTCAAAGCAAGAGCTGTTTCAGCTGTCAGCCTTCTTGGGACAGATGTATTTACTCAGCTGCAAAAGGAGTACTGTGTCACCAAATATCAAAAAGTGGTGGGAGTTTAAATTTCAACACAACAGGAATAATTTACCTCCTGAACAAGCTACTGCTACAAGTACCTGGCAGGAATAGAAACTGAACACAGTTTTCTCTCCATGTTATGAAAAGGACATAGGAGGGCCTTTCCAAGTATATTTCACAAGAGAAGCAACATAGCAAACCCACCCACCTCTCCAGGAGACCATTGCTAACAAGGCATGATGCAAACAAAGATGTTGAACTTCCAATTAAGCCGGAAGCAGTCTGTTCCGGCTGCTTCTCCACCACAACAAACACACTAACATTGCTTTTATCAAATATTATTTTTCTCCTCCATTTATGTTTCATTCAGTTCCCCAAACGTCAAGCACTCCAGCACCTTGCCTAAATTTTCTTTTGAGTACAGGGGGCCAAACTTAAAGTTAAGCTGGATTTGAACACTGAATGGGAGCTTTCAATGTTTTAATGAACAAGCAGCCTGTGAAGGGCTTGTTTATTACGGGAGCTGGCTGCTGCTCTGGTTAAGCAACTGGAAGATGACAATAAAATGTAAACTAGGAGAGGATTATTTTNGGGCTCGGTGCCCCTCACCCTCCGCCTCCAGGCGACGGGCGGCCCGCCGAGTGACCAGGAATGTCTCTCGTTGCAGGACGAAGCCGAGGAACGCCTCAGTGCAGCGTTCGCTTCGATTGGGAAAATGATGAGTGAAGTTTCAAAGGAATGCGAGGTGAGGGGTCACCCCCAGACCGGTGCAGTGAATGTTCGCGATGCGCCTGCCAGAGGCGCTGCTTTTACTGCAGACATTACACTTGGGGAAGCTCTGCGTAGGGCGAGGGCCGAGGCAGAGAGCAGTGAGCAGAGAGCAGAGAGCCGGCCGAGGGGCCGAGGGGCCGAGGGGCAGGCGCTCAGCGCCCTGGGGCAGCGCCCGTCCCGCCGGGCTCCTCCTGGCCGGCTGGGCCGCCACGAGCGTG
>VZRX01011939.1:255638-282533 GCA_013398075.1 Notiomystis cincta
TGAGCCGCCACGAGCGTGGCTCGTAACCACCGCTGCACGCGTTTCCTACAGACGGTACCAGCACCCGGTACGGACTGGAGCGGAAGGTTTCTCCGCTTCTTGGTGGAAAGGCGGCATGGTTAGAGAGACGGCGATGTGAGGTGACATGAGAGAATACATTGAGTCACAACGTATGGAATGTGTCCGCCGTTCCAGAGTGTCTCTGTGGGGAATGGCCTTGTGACATCGTAACCCTCTGTTGTCGTCAGGGGAACGCGAGCCGCTCAGGCTGGCTGATAGCCTGTCCTGGGCGGTGGAAATAAGGGAGAGTTTGAGTCTCATTTGAAGAGATGCTTTGTGTCATGCGATTGTTTTGAATTTAGAGTTTACCCCCTCGCAGTGTTGCTGCTGTGATTTAACCCCAGCCAGCAATCATACAGCTCACTCCCTTCCTGCCCACCTCCCCTGACAGGATGGGGAGGAGAACTTGGAGAAAATAAAACTCATAGGTTGAGACAAGAACAGTTTAATAACTGAAACAAAGTAAAATATAATACCAAAGATAATACCAGTAATAATTGTGATGAAAAGAGGAGACAGAAGAACAAGTGATGCACAACACAGCTGCTCACCACCCACTGTCCAGTGCCCAGCCAGTCCCTAAACAGCAGTCAGCCCCCCAGACAACTCCCCCAGTTTATATAGAGGACATCCTGTGGCATGGAATTTCCTTTTGGCTAGTTTGGGTCAGCTGTCACAGCTCTGCTCCCTCCCAGCATTTTGTGCACCTCCCCACTGGCAGAGCATGAGAAAAGCCCTTGACTTAGGGTGAGCACTACTCAACAGCAACCAAAACATCAGTTTGTTATCGATACTAAATCCAAAACACAGCACAGGGCCAACTACTAGGAGGAAAACTAGCTCCATCCCAGACAAAACCAGGTCAAACTGGATTTGGGATGTTGCTACTGGGTAAGGAGTGTGGGCTCAGTTCTTTGTGATGAGTAGAAATTGAGAGGTACAGACGCACAGCTCCCCTGTTCTCCTGCTGGCTCTGGCTGGCAGGTGTCATTGCTGTGCTGGGAGGACAGACTGGGAGCCAAGCTCTGCCAGCCCATCCTTGTGAACACAGCCCTGCAGCCCAGCTGCTGCACTGAAGGCTCTGAGAATTCCATTGCAGTTGGTGCCCTTCGGGATCTGTTGTTGTAACACAGCAGGGAGCTCTCTGCCTGCAGGGCTAATACAGAGCCTAAGTCTGCAATTAAATTAGAGAAAACAGTACTTCAGCACACCAAGTGATTAGCTTTTGAGCAACTCCTTTATAATTTCAAAGCACTACATACACAGCAACCAGTTAATCCTAAAACAGCTGGGGCAGAATAGAGTCTTACACAAGATGAAACAAAGTGTAGAGACTCATCAGTGACTTGGCAGTGCTAAGTTTAGAGTTGGTCTCTATGAACCTAAGGGTGTTTTCCAACTAAATTATTCTTTGGGTCTATCTTGTGCTCTGTTAAGAGTATTAAGGGTGGAACAAGCAGTGGATGACTTCAACATTTATGCATCAGCCAAGACAGTACTGCTTTAGTCATTTCTGTAGAGAAGAAGAGTCATAAAAGGCAGGAATTGTCAGATCCATAAGTTCATGGATAAAGTTTGCAAAGTGCAAATAAAAATCCACAGCTGAACATAACTATTTAAGCATTTGAATACAAAGAATTAAAATTGTAGTTCAAGATGAGATGTTTGGAATTACTAATTTACCCATTTCTCACCGAAAGTTGGATTTCATTTCTTTGCTCTGTGCCATCATGTAAAAGAGATGCTCTGTGAAGCATTTTGCCTCAGGTCAGAGCATTTGATGTATTTTGTAGCTCCACAGAGACTGCAATGCAAGCAACCAGATCTGTTGATTTGCACATAAGCTCAAGGAATAAAGCACAGCTGTAGATTTGGAAATAAGAACTATTTGCCTTATTTTTGTTACGTTTAGTCTTGACAGTCAGGGACAAGAAAAATGTAAGTGAAATAGCAGATATTTTGGAATTTCTTGGTCCCTGTGATCAAAAAGTTGACCTTGGGAGGAGTTCTGTAGTGACAACAGATGGCAGCAGAACTGTACTCAATGAGTTTAATTTGCAGTGGGGAAGCTGCCAGTGTGTCTCCAGTGGAACCAGAAGAGGGCTGCTGTGGGCTTAAATACACTTCTCAGAACTGCTGTGCAAATGGTAGCAGCCTTGAGGACGCTTTAGTTTCTTTACTGAGTCATTTTTCAGTGTTAACGTGTTCGCTTTCAGAGCACTGCAGCTGCACATGCCCTGCAGAACCACTCTTCACTGACTGGCTTGCAGAGCACATGGCTTGCATATATGTCCTCTTAAAGACCCATGAGCTATGCCTTCTGCCACTAGGACTTTTCTTGATCAGCCTGATCAGGCAGGCATTTCCAGAGTATTCCTTCTGACATTTTCATGAGTTCAGTTCTGAGGTGTCAGAGTTCCTGCCCTACAGGAGAGGTGTCAGGAGAGAGGCATCTAAAATCAGGCCTGTCTGACGGTACCAGAGGGCAGGCATCCTTTGGAGATACAGGCATTATTTTCACCCTTACAGGGAACAAACCAGTCAGTGTCTGTGTAGTTCCACTTTCAATTGTAAATCTGCCATAGCTGCAAGTGTGGTTTGATACCTCCCACAAGATATTTTCTGTTTGTGTTGCTGCCCAGAAGTACTATGGTGCTACAGCAGCCCAGAACTGCAAAGAGCGTGAAATCAAACACTTCTGCAAATACCACGGCAAGTCAGCAGAAAGAAAGATGGACTCCACAGAAGAAGAGGTAAGTAGGTACTTCTGGTTTTGATGGAAGGTGATTCCTTCCCTTGTTGTGGGGCATTTGTTATCCACCTGATGTCTGTGACACGCTCATGTACATAGATTGACCTTATGGATTTAGAAACACCTGGACTGATCCAAGCCTGTGCTGGGTTGGGGCAAGGCAGAGTAACTTCTTGTGGCACCAGTGTCCTATCCGTCCTTTTGTGGAGGGGACAATTTCATGCACCTAAAGCATCCTCTCTCTTGGCCTGGATTTGCCTTCTGTGGGATCATTAGAAAATAATTATCTTTTTCTTTCCAGAAGCCTGAAGGTTCCATAGAACCCAGCCAAGCTCAAACTTGCCAGCAGCGTGTAAGTGTGTAGAATACTTTGGTTTTAGTTGGAGGTATTTGCTAGCATTTCTTTTATCATTTTGCATCAAGCTGGTTAAAAATTGTGACAGATCTGGAGACCTTGATGGCACAGAAGATTATCCAGTGGTGCATTCACAGTCATAATATATGTATAGGCATTCAAATGGGCATACAGAGACTTGTACAATTAGTTAGAAACCAGATGGTGGCAATCTTGCCCACAGGGCCTCTGAAGACTCCTGGTCCTCAAGGAGAAGAAAAATTTTTATTTTTCATAGCCTAACATCTCAGCAAATCAATTTCAGAAACTTGTAAGCCACAAAAGATGAAAAACATGGAATCTGTACCACAGTATCAATTAGTGGGAGCACCCTTGCTATAGGGAACGTTTCCCAGGCTTATGTTCAAAACTGTCTGGGTTGGTAACTTTCAGTTTTGTAAGACATAAATTACAGCACAGTGATTACTTCCACTGATTAAAACATTAGCTGAAATCCTATGAGTATGGCACTTGCTAATTTTTGTACTGACAGAAACGTTTTACACTTTTGTTCATAGTGCCTTCTATATATTTAGAAAAATCTTAGTACATTTATATAGCACCCGAAATGTAATCTTTTTACCCAAACACAATTTTTTGTGGGGGAGGAAATCTAAGATGACTAACCAATAATGCAGCTTTTTTTCTTTTCCTCAAAGCCCAGAAGACTTTCCAAAGACTTCTACATTGAAGTTTCTCCTGGCATCTATTCTGTCACAGCAATCTCAGAGGACATGGTGCAACAAACCCACGTAGTAGATGTCAATGCAGGACAAAGTATTGATTTAACTTTTGTTCTGTGATACTTATTGTTTCCTGGCAATAGCAGGAATAAAACATGAGGCTCTTTTTAATGCATATAATGAACTATAAATATCTTTTTCTTGTTAGCACTTTAATAGCAGCTTCCTCTTTGGGACTCCATTTTTATGGCCTGTATATTTGTTTTCTACTTAATGCAATTATATGCAGCCCACTTTGTACACTGATTTTTATAAATATTTGTACATTGTGTGCCTTTTAAATCCAATTATGTGACTGTGTAATTTCAGATTCTTCTGCTCTAAGCAATTAAAGATACAATCACTGGAATAAAATATATGATCAAGCCTTTGTGATGAGAGCTTCTTTTCTATTATCCTCAGACAGAACCTCCATGCCACAGTGTTGACCAGAGAGAGCATGATCCATGTGGTATGAATATGGGTGTACATTAGCTTCTGTAGGCTGGCACTGATTTTAAAGCAGCTGGCTCACAAGCCACTCTCCTGTCTTCTACTAGTCTGGTAAAGAATTGAGATGCAAATGAAATTCATGACCTCGAACCCCAGCTCAGAAAGGTGCTGAAGTAGGTCAGGTGTTCAGTCTGGGCACATGAGCTATTGATTGAACTCCTGTCTCTTTGCAGACCGGCTAAAGCCCTTTCCTAGGGGCTGTGGGGTACCTGGATTATCCAATCTGCTGCTGAGCAACTGCACACTGCACCTTAAGGCCAAGTTCATATGCTTCAAACATAAGCAGTCCCACTGACAAAACTCCCTGGGTGCTTAACTTCCCCAAAGGACCGGATTCCACATTTAGAATTAGTGATGTGATCTATATAGAGCTGTCATCTTTTTGTAGCTGATAGTATTAAGGCTTCAGTTCATTTTCATCAGAATATAAAAATCAGTGGCTTGAATGCTAATCATTTTGTTGCTTGTATCTACAGTAGCAGGTCCTTTAGCCTCTGGCTACTTTTGCTTGTGCTTTAATCCCGAAAAAAATACTTTCAGCTATCAGCTTGTATTGTTTCTCCATTCCTTCTGGCTTTCTACAAACAGAAACTGCTTTCCTGAATTTCTCTGGCTCACTCCAGAGAACTGCAGACAAATTGGAGATTTATTGGACTTCTACTGTGCATCTGTTCAGGCTTTTAGTGCCCATACTAGTTCATCTGATCTCTCCAGAATTGTAAAGTCAAGTCCAAATAATTTAATTAGGAATTTAATGTAGCACCTTGGAGTAAAGAATGAGGACGCTCAAGTTTGATGTGAGTGAAAATAGTGTTGCTCAGTTATTAAAATTACATGTCATCCATAAAGATATTCTGCTGAGACAGTACCTAAATCAGAACTTGATTTACTTAATAAATATAACACTGATATAGTAGAAGCAGTTTACCTGAAATCTCAGCCCCTGAACTTGATCAGTTGTACATGTACTGAATTCTGGTTGATCATGTCTCTCTCTGCTTTGTTGCAAGTGAGCTTTGACAGGGTCTATAACATCAGGTTTGTCATCTCCAACACAAGTCACTTTACATTTATCATCTAGTGCTGCTTTATATCTTTGTTTTTCTGATACTGCAAAGCCTTCTTCCTGGAGGACAGAAAACAAATCCTTCAGAAGTCTGGTCTAAGAAAAGCAAGCGTCTTTTTTAACTGCTGCTTTCCTGGCTGTACCTCTGCCTCACATGGCTTTAATAACATTTTCTGTGCTAGTACAACCTTTACTGCTGAAACACACAACTGGACAGCAAGACCAAAGGATTTTCAGAAACTCGTAGGCATTGATTAAAGACTTTTCTGCTTTAGAAGTCAGGAGGATTTTATTGACTGCAGTGAGGGGATGTCAGCCCCCCAGAGAGCACCTCTGGGAAGCCTGTCCTCTAACTTTCACTTGTTTGCTGCAAGGCACTTCTGATGCAGCCTGTATCATGTGAGAAAACTGCTTTAGCTATCTCAGAGTAGCAATGTATCTTCTGAGTTTAAAATCACCAGGGGCTATTCTACAGGAACAAAAGTATGTCATTATACCCTGTATTACCACACTGCATCCACTACTGTGATTCCTGCTGCAGCTTCGGGGCTGGAATGAAACAATTCTCTTTTCTTATTGGTTTTACAAAAAGGCAACTCATGTCACTTCAGTGCACAGCTCTGACACTGCTAGCATAGAGCATGCCTGCCTGGAGCTCCACACTGGCCTGAAAATTCCTAGGGAATCAATTACAAAGGTGTGTGGTTATGTAACTATGATTATTTAAACAATAAAATAAAATAGAAATAGAAAGTAGGAGCCATACAGTTGATAAGTTGGCATCTGCTTAAAATGAATGAGTACAATTGTGAGAATGCAAGATGTATTCCAGTATATTCTCTGTTCATCAAGACATGTTATTAATGGATTCATCTATAGACATGCGAGTTTAGAACATTTCAAGTTTTCCTTTGCAGTCAGCTCACAGTAGCAAGAGCATGAAGGTACAGAGGAGCTAATATTTGATTTCATGTCTATAATTTATTCATTGTACTCCTGCTGCTTGTGCAGAGCGCTGTTTCTGTTGATCCTGACATTCTCTTTCATCTCCTTCTTCCTGTAAGTTTTTTTCTTCCTCATTTCTGTGTTTGCTTTTTTTAGCATTCATGTTCTGATATTTTTTTCAAGTTTTTGTAAAGCAGGAGGGAAACCAGGCCTAAAAAACAGAGTAGTGGTGTTGTTCCTTGCTGTGACACAGTTTGCTTATTCCATATCCTCCAGCTTCACAGCAGGGATCTGCTGTTTAAACTGGTTTATTCTAGCGAGGAAGAGAAGAAACTCAGCAAAGACTCTTTACTAAAAATCTGCTTTTATCTCTCAGAGATGGTGACTATCAGAATCTGACTAGCACAGCTCAGCACCTTTCCATGGATTTAACATAGGGCTTCATTGGGTAGATGTCAATGGGCATTTGACAGGTCTCTGAATTGAAATCTGCATTATTGAATGCTCACCTGGCTACTGGCAATTGTTTCCATTTTACCAGGTAGCTTCAGCCCTTCCTTAAGGCTTGGGGATTTTTGTTTTGGTTTCATTAGTGGAGAACTTTGCTACCTATCACAAAACTGGTGGATGGCCTTAGGAAGCAGTTAAATTACAAACAACGTCTTGCCAGATTCCAGACCATTAACAAGAATATCTTTTCCATTCAAACAAACCTCCCGCTTACGTAACTGCAGTATTAATACAGATTACCTTACCCTCAGTGATGACTTGAAATCGTGCTCTCTTAGGATTTTTTTCACTGTGAGTTGCCCTCTGGGAGTGTGCTCAATGCATTTCAAACAAAGCACTCTGCTTAGTTGGGGACACACTGGGCGTGTCCCCAGAGGGCTCGGCTTTGGATTCCAGCTGGCGCTTTGTACATGTGCTGCTACAACTTCCAGGTCCTGCGAAGGAGTAAAATTGTATCTGAGAGTGAAACCAGAACTGAAATGGAGAAACATTTGTTTCAGGAGAGGGCAAAATGCACTTTAAGCCTGAAAGGAATCCTTCCAGGTTATTCTGCATGGACAAGCTATGCAGGTTAATGATGATGTTACCGTCATAAAAGGCATAGGAGAATGACAGGAAACAAAGAAGAATATCTGTGCTTCCAAATGAAATTAATTGTTCTGGTAGTTTTCCATAGGATGAGTTGCCAAAAGAAGAGCCAGATGAGGCAGCAGAAACATTGGGGAGGGAGGAGAATTCTATCAGAGTTGGATATATGCAAATTTACAGTTTTAATACCAATAACCTGCAGGCAAAGTGACTGCCTTGCCCAGAAGGCTTTTGATTTTGTTCCCACTGACAGCTGCTTCCCTGTGGGGTTGTTAAAAGGTACCTGAATTACTGGAATGGGTCTTGTGGTGGCTTCTTTTCCAGTATTTCCCCTTAGGTGTTGCAGAATCCTTTAGCCTGGGCTGTTCAAGACAGCTGGAGCCTGTGTTAGCAGCACTGTCCCCTACAGTACTCTTACTGGGGCATGGCTTCAGGTCCCACTCTGAATCAGAAGAGGGAGAAGATGTTGCCACAGCTGCAGCTTCTCCTTGTTTTGTGCCTTTCAGTTCTAGAAGGTGTGGAGAGAGCTCACTGCTGGGCTCTGCCTCTTCAGATTTGTCCTGAAAGACCAGAGACCTGGAGGGAAGAGGCCACCAGGCACCAGCGCAGGGATGGCAGCAGATGCACCTTACACAGGCTGAGGGACAGCAGATACCACCAGCCCAGTGGTGGTGGAAATGTGGCCAGCAGGGAGAGCAGAGCAAGCAGTGCTTGGCAAGGCTACATGCAGCACAAACAGGAATCAGGGCTGGCTTAGGGCTGCAGGGAAAAATACAAGAGTTAGTGTCCTGACTTTGTCTGGGCTTCACCTGGCTGGTGAAAGGCATGTGGATCATCTCCACAATCCTCTCCCACAGGCTAGGAGGGATCCACAGGGCCACACCACAGGGGAGTTTCACTTTCTTGTCATTCCAGAACTGGACTATAATTTCTTCATCTTCTGAGGCTGTTAAGACAAAAAGCAGCCGTAAGCAGCTGGCCTGCCTGGGCAGTGCACATTGACAGATCAGGCTTTGCAGCTTTATGCACTTTCTACTCCTGTCACAGAGGTGAGTGGGCAGCCTGGGCACCATTATTAAAACAACAGGCCTGGCAGCATCTTTCCTCCCCATTTGTCATCAGATGAACAAGAAAACACTGACGGAGTAATTTTTGTTGTTGCCGCCAAATTTAGCAGTAATGCTCTGAAAATAGTATTTTGGTAAGTCAGTGGAGCTTGACTGTCAGACATGGGAAAAATAAATGAGCTGTTGAAATCTTCTACGTCTGGGTGATAAAATCACCCCCAGATGTACCATTTGGTACAAATGTGAGCATTTAAGCTGAGATGAATGCTTCCTGAAAGTTGTCTCACTTGTATCCATCATGAAAAAGCCACAGTCCTGCACATGGCAGACACAGCTTTGACCCAGCTACACCCACGGACACAGATGATGACATTTTTATGGGTCACAACTTCTTTAGGGTCAGACTGTTGAGGTTACACACAGATACCCATCAGCAGTCCCATCAGCTCCTGCAAGCTCAGAGCAACACTAAGCTGTAGTCTGTGCACTGTTATTTCTGTGGGAGCAGCACTCTAACAAGTTTATCCTGGCAGCCTCACTCGTGTTCCAGAGGAGCAGGAGGAGGAAGAGGGCAGCACCTTTCTTACCTCGTAAGGGATCCCTTGTCTCAATGCCTGTGAGGACAGTTCCTGGGCCATACCTGGCCCTATCTGGTTCCCAGGGTGCCAGCACTTTGTCTCCAGGGAGTAAGGAGTGCTTCATCCCGTTCACATATTCCAGGATGTCATCCTTTGCTGTTTTCTGCACACACACTGGATGCCTTCCATGTGACACGAGTGGTTTGGCAAATTCTACAAGGAACATGCCTCTTTCTCTCTGTTACCAGGAACAAAATAACAATTCAACTGAAAAACAGTCCATAATGTGCAGGTAATGCAACTTTCTCTAGCAGATCACCCTGTGCCTATATAACCCAGCCAAAACTAGCCTGAACAGCAGCTAAAGAGTGTGTGGTGTTAGTTCAGTGTTGAGACAGGCAGAAAAACCTCTGTGAGGCTCACCTGATAGCAGGATGAGTGAAGTATATGTTCAGATTCACTGCCACTAGGATCTGTATTTTCTTTTCCAAGAAAAAAAGCTATAGATAAGTGCATTTCACAAACCACACTGTGTGTGCCAAGGAAAAAGGGACACTGAAGCCATTCAGACCTATTGTTCAGTCACTCAGAGTCCTTCCTCATTACAACACCAGCTCTGCTTCTTGGGGCAGGGGTTGTTGGGAACTTTTATTTTGTTTTATATTAAGGCCTGTCAAGAGGCTTTCCATCAACAATGAGACGAGGTACTTCCCTGTTGTTGAGAAAGAATAGGCGCTTTTTTGTGTTAAGTTTGAAGTGCTAACAAACCAATGAATTAAAGCTTTCACTAACCTTTCTGGAAAGACCCTGAGCCATTGGTCTGTGGCTGACTCAAGGTGGACCTGTGTACATAAAACACAGACCCTTTTCCTGTGCTGTTGATGTTTCTGTGTCTACACACAACAGCAGCCCCTACACTGCTGGCTGAGCCTGGCTCAGTGCCCAGTGCCAGCACAAGCTCAGGGCTGCTCAAGCACCTGTGTCCTGGTGATCTGTTCCCTAATCTCATCAGCTGAACCAAAAACTGCTACACAGTGTAGGACTGCTCCCTATCACACATGCCCACAACTACCACACAGCAGCCATCACTCACCTCTATCTCCTCTTTTACTGTACCATGGTAATAAAATCCATCTTGCTCCCCTCTAACCAGCACAGGCACATTGCTCTCTGTGCCCCCTGATCCCCCCAGGCTCTTCCATGCTGGGCCAGGGGAGGAGAGGCAGTGGCTAATCCATTGGCACCTCAAAGAAAAGAAAATGGGTCAGCCCTTAAAGAAATAGATTCTGTAGGTCATGAAAAAAATAATCTTGTAAAATTTAAGAACTGGAACACTCCACTTCATTTTGTAGCACTCCCACAGGCTAAATCATGTGTAAAGAAACAGAAAACTTGCTTTTGCTGAGATAATTTCCTGATCTTGGGAAAAACACATCAGTGCCTGCTTTTACTGAGATTTCTTTGCTTTGGGGTTTACAAGAAGTGAGCCAGGAGCTGGAATCCTGGGCCAGCATTACCTGCACCAGCCCCTTTGCAGTTTACCTGGCAAGACAATGCAGATTATCCCTTCAGATCAGGAGAAAGGATCTATCTACAGCACAGGGCACAGTGTGGGTGCACTCCAGAGTGCTGGAGCTGATGGTTTACACTGGAGCAGTCAGGGAACAGCAAAGCAAAGAAGTAAACAACAAAGCTGCTGGTTGATGACAGGTTCTAGTTCAAAACTGGGAAAATAATCCCCTGTCACAAAGCATTAGAAACATTTCATGGAAGATGACTGCTAATGCAAGATGCTTTTATTTATCCCAATATTATTAAAGGAATGTTGCTTTGATAGGAGGCTTACTCAGGCTTTGCTCTTCATAATCTCCAAGGTAGCAAATTACTTTAGTTAATACATCTAAAAAACTGCCAGTGCAGGGGTGGGAAAGCTCAAATGATGTTCAAGCTGCTAATTTATTAATCTGGCACACCAGCCTGGTTTATCCTATTAGATATCATGGACAAAAACAAATCACAGACTTAAACAGGAACTCAGTTTTACCTCTGGGGGGTGAGGGGCTCAGTGATCCAGGCAGGATACAGGACAAAAGAGCTCCTGCAGCAGGGGTTAACTGTAGATATGACACTGGAACACGAGAACTTGCCCAGAGCTGGCCTCACACTGCAATACCTGTGACCCCTGGGCAGGGACCCTTCCAAATGAGCCATTCCTGGAAAAGCTGCTGCCTGCAGGACTCGGTCATCATCTGTTGGAAGAAAAGAGACAATGTACTGGCATTGCTAACACAAGCAAGTGCTGTCCACTGTACATCAAGAACCCAGTAACTTTGATTAATCATTTATTTTTGTTTAAAAAATACAGAATTCAAAATATTCAGACTTGCCTTTGGCCAGATGAACCCACATCACTGACTTCAGTGATCATCACTCACCCAAAATCCTAACCTGGAAAGAGGGCAGAAACACCCAAGGAAACTATAAATGCTGAGAAAATCCCCAGTAAAATAACTTTCACCTCCCTCCAGCATTTGTTTCCCTCTGTAACACTCAGCTCTCTTTTCTTATACCTACATTCTTCCTTCAAAGCTTTCTTGTACACAGACCCAGCCAAACCTTCCCTGTTTTACAAGCCGAGACAGAAATTACAGCTGAAGTTGACAAGCTGAGTAAACGTGACAGGTTTTGAACTTGATGTTAGATTACATTTTCCTGTTATTTATTTATAATGATGTATTAAGAAGAAATATTTTGATCTTTCAGCTGTCCTGTCATGTTTTATTAACAGTAGGATTATGGCTTGCAACGAGAAAGAATGAGATGCTCAGATGTGACAAGTGATAACTATTCAGAGGCTGTCACAGTAAGATCAATGATGTGATGCTATCTCTGGTAGTTTCAAAAGATGTAGTAGAAAAGCTTCCATTAATTCTTTTCTTTCTAAATATTGCTTAGAAACACTTAGGAAAAAATTTGCATAGAAATTCAACAACATACCAATTTATGTGCTTAATTTCTTTTATAAAACACAGTTTAAGCACTCATACTTAGATGGTATTTTGCCTCTTATCTAAAAAATATGATCTGGAAGTCTTTTTTATGGAGACTCCCAGACAGATACATAATTTCAGAAAACTAGCACAGCAAACTCAGCAAGAAGAGTGGATTAAGTGCTGCAAAATCCATCTGTAAGTCAGCAAATCAGCACAATATATCCCTTATTTCACGACTGCACAAACTCCTGTTAGAAACCAAAACAAGGTGGAATCAGTAACACTTTGCAAAGAAAGGCAACTGTCACTTCTAGATTAAAGCACATTTTCACACCACTCAGCTGAGAGTAGGGAGCCCTATTTCTTCACAAAGCAGGGCACTGACAAAGGCAATTATGCTGGTTTTTTCTGGATTACTCCAAGTACTTTAGCACAGCAGTATTTTAGACTTACCAGCTATTGGTAACACTGCATCTGGTCCATTTGGATTTAGTCTGAATGCAGAAATCTCACCCTTCTGCCTGCTGGAAGCCTTTTGCTGCCAGTGTTTCCCAGTTGCTATGGAGGTTGTCACAGCTGTTACTCCCAGGATTGGACATCCTGACCTTACTGGTTAAAACCCAGTGCAATGTGACTTCAGAGAGGACCATTTGACTGCCACAAAATTTGCTCAGTTTTCAACTCCCCACGGATCTACTGCACTGCAGGGGCAGGGAAGGCATTTTAAGAGAGCCCAGTGTCCTCTAGGCTTCTGCCTATGATTGCAGGGCAATGAACAGCATCAAAGTTACAGTTCAAGTTAAGGAAAATAAAAAAAACCTTAGCACCACAGGGTGTGATAAATAAATTGGTTTGAAATGTGCACAGAAAGGCTGAAGCTGAGAAAAACCAAGGTCAAATCACTTTATAACTTTCTCCTTTGATAATAAGGGGGAAGGATTAATGAATTCTACCCCTCTCTCACAAAGTGCCTATCAAAAATATGTCATATTATAACGCAGAAATCTACCTGTTAACCTCTGCTGTGATCCCTAATTTTCACGTCCTCCCTAAAAGAAAGACAGAGAGTTGACATTTGTGGGTTGATTTTTTTGTTTGGTTGGTTTTGTTTGTGGGGCTGTTTGGGGTTTTTTTGGGGGGAGGGTGCTTGGAATACTTAATTGCTGTTTGTAGGCATGTCTCAATTCACTGCTATAAAAACAATGTACCAGGGTGGGACAACTGCAGTCGGGGACAAGGAAATCTGTAACCATTTTTTTGTCCATTCTGCTGCACAGACAGCCTACAAGCTCTCAGGCTGTCAGCAGAATTCAGTACTGATGATTCCCTCACACAGAGTAAATGTTAAGAACATTTTACCAGTTACGAACTAAACTCTCCTCATCATCTTTACACAGTTCTGTTTCATTACACTTAACTGAAACCATCAGCAGTACAGAGGAACAGACTGGGAGATTGGGGAAGACCACTCCAGACCTCAACAATTATCAAAGTCCCAAAAAATTTCTATTGCAGGATTGTTTTATGCCCACAGCCAAAACCTTGCCAGCCCTCTTTATAGTGTGTGTTTTGTAGGCAATCCTAGTAATTTTTAAGGGCACTGACATCTGTACAAGAATCCAATTTTCAATAGAAATTATGCAAAGTCAAAAGTTTTCAATGTGATTAAAATATTCACTAATAAGAAAATGATGGAACAGCACTTGCAAAACTTTATGCTCTTCCTATGCTTTAGAGAGGTCCTACCCTACTCTATTTTTCTCCTTTTTAAACTAAATTATCCTTTCTGTTGGCATCTAACAACACTCCTTGGAACACTTAAAAAGGTATTTTTAAAGAAACGCTGGCAATTAGACTGAATATTTTAAGAAAGTGCATGTGAGAGTAAACCAATAACATTACAGAAGATGAGAAGAATCTCAGTCATAAGTAGAAAGATTTTATTTTAAAGCATGCAGGTTGTGATGATACATCCAGTTACTTCACACAAAGAGGTGTTACATTTTTAGCTGGGTGACAAATTTAGAAATGCGTTCTGATTTTCATGAATTAACTCAGGTCATTCAGCAGAGATTTTCCCAGTTGTCTCTCTCCTATCGAGGTGTAGTTACTGTCTGCAACGTTAAAGCTCTCGTGTGGGCTGACACTGACGTGTGCCACGATCTGCTGCTAAGAAGTGCCAGGAACACACACGTCACTAACACAGTGGCCACTACATTCCAGACAGGATCCTCTGGAACACTTCAGATCGTCTTCAAAAACTGGGTTTGTTTCTTAGCGGCCTTAGGCGCTTGGTTGGGCTCCACGGCACCTTTTCCTGCCACCGCAGATTCAGTGCACAGCACGGACTGCAGGTACCTGATGTACTTTATAGCAGCACGGAGGGTCTCCACTTTGCTGAGCCGTTTCTCCAAGTATTCCTTGGGCAGGTGGTGCCTCAGCTTGGCATAGCCCTCATTGACACACCTAACACGCTGCCTTTCCCTCTCATTCCTCTTCCTGATGAAAGCTGACCCATAGGAGTACTCACTTTTGTGGAGACTGGAATGGGGCACTGGGTAGGGAAAGGGGCAGGGCTCACTGTAGAAGGTCTCTGTGATGAGATGCTCCGACATGAAAGGAAGGAATGACAAATCTTCAGACAAAGAGACCTGGTTTGGTGCTTCTGGGTACACGTGGAACGTGACCAGCGGGTCTGCACAGAAAGGCCTTGCCAGCTGTATGTGCTGAGCCTCAGCACAGATGAGGTTACAGTAGCTTTTGCCATCCATCAGGTTCTGCATTTAGCCTGGAAACACATAATTGCAGAATACTTTAAATAAACCACGCTGAACAGTAGAAAAAAAACTCACCTGGACTTACCAACACTTGGCCTTCCTGACATTTTCCAGTACAGATTTTTAAATGCATTTGTGACATTTCAGAATGGTGTCCGAAGATTCGGTAGTACAGACAATGTCCCATTTGAAAGGTACAAGAAAGTGGAAGCTAGTCACACTGATTAAATTAATACACAACAGGTATTGATATAAAGCCACTGAAGTTTCCTAACAGAAAGAGCAAGTAGTCTCCTTTCACCTCAGCTTTTGACATTAAGAGAACCTACCTGTATGTATTCCACATAGGTCTAGCTTGCTCCAAATCCACCAAAACTTACAAGTCTACAGACAACAAACAAAGCAAGCCAACATGAGGCATTCTCCCCACCCCCTTCCCCTCCCTGAAAAACACTGAATTTACAATTCCAGTAAAAGACTTCCTATTCATATCAAAGAGCCTTCAAACACAAAATTATTTTTCCTCTCTATTCACTTGATGTCACATTCAATATATCATCTTAACAAAAAGGAAAACTTGTGCAAATGGATCTCAATTCCATGTCTGTCAGGTACATCCACTCATACAAAGATTTACAAGAAGTTTAGAGAATTTAGAAAGACGAGAGAATTTCTACTAAATCTAAAAACGTTAGACTGGGTCCTCACATTCCTTCTCCGCTCACCTGCAGATTAAACACAGACATGAAATACTGAAAACAATCCTACTGGTAGAGGATTATGAAATAAACTATTTATTATAGGAAAAATCCATGTCCTAGTAACACAGAGAAGAGATGGCACACAGTTCTTGGGGCCCTGCTAGAAACCTGGAAGTCAGACTGGCCCACCCTCATGCCCTCTCTTCAGAGCAGCATTACAGCAGGGGTAACTGCTCAACCACCCTGATATGTTTATTACAAAGATACTCTTGCACTGGTTTATAAGAAGCTCCATTATAGTTCCTTTCCAATATCATTATTCAAACCAGCCTAAGTGCTGAGAATGTAATGTCTGTTGCCTAATAGCTTCTTCAAATACAATTGAAAAAACCAGTTAATTTTTAAAGAATCACTGTGAGCCATCCTCAGATTGCAACCACTACTTGCCTACACAGAATTGATCCAAAAACACTCTTACTCACCATGCACTTGTACATCCATACATTGCTGCCTAAAGCATTTAGGTTCTATTGCATCCTCTAAAATGGAAACCACACCTGAACATTAAACCAGGTTACTAGAAACTTTTGGATTCCATACTCACAGAAAGCTGGCAAAGCTTCAAAAATGTTCCAATCACAGTTCCATAACATAAAAGGGATTCCCTTAATCCTTCACAAGGATATAGGGATAATGGAATGGTTTCTAATGACTTCATACCTGCCACATTTCTACAGAGAATTTTTACTTGGTATGGACCTATTCTCACAACATATTCTATGAAAATGCCTCTGTATACAGAGTTGTCTCTTTTTCTAATGCACACAGATTTCACAACAGAAATCCTGAGTGAAGAGTTCCCTTATAGCTGTTAGGCATGAGTGGGAGTCCCATGCATCTTAAACAGGTACTTCTGTAGGTAGGCTAAAAGCATGAACACACATCCATTTC
The DNA here is from genome assembly GCA_013398075.1 of Notiomystis cincta. NCBI lineage: Eukaryota > Metazoa > Chordata > Aves > Passeriformes > Notiomystidae > Notiomystis > Notiomystis cincta. The sequence goes on from VZRX01011939.1 coordinate 272,256, forward strand.
ACATTAATGTGCATGCAAAAAATTCAGAGGTGAATATACCCTCCTCATAAAACGAAAATAGTAGACAGGCAACTTTCCCCTTCCCATTTACACAGGTTGGGTTACTGCCTAAAAACTTTTTGCTGCTAGCAACTTAGAAACACTGAGGAAGAAAAGCCTGCTACATAGCAAAAAAAAAAATATAGCACAACATCACTCCAGAGCAAAAAATCAAAACCAATACAGCCTCTCAAGAAGAGATACTTGCAGTATTTGTTGCTCAGAACTGACACTTGTGCTGTGTAACAGTGTAACATAAGACAGTTACCTGCTGCCTCAACACCTGCACAAAGTGCAAAATGCAAGTGTTAGGAACATTCTCCTGTAAGACTAGAGACTCACCAATCTTCAGATGAGAGTAAAATCCAAGGAAACAAGACGTGCTGTCTTAAGAGTGATGAATACCTGAAAATGTTTGAATGATATTAAAAAAGAAAAAAAAAGTTAGTGTTCCATTTTTCTTACACCTTATTAAATAAGAGATCACATTAAACAGGATTCATTAAAAAGCTACAAAAACACTGTTAGTAAATGGCTGGTAGAAGGGATTTACTGATATTCAGTGAAGATCTGTGGTTAGATACAGCAACATGCAAGTCTCTTACCTGAATTATGTAGCTTGTTCCACTGAGTCAATGACTGCTGCAATTTATAGTCAATTGACAACATGCAAAGTAGCTTACAGTTAGATCTGCTCATTTCTGGTTGGGCTTTTCCACCCACACCACAGCTATGATGGCAACAAAACTTGGCATTAAGGGCTAGAAATTCTGAAACTGTTATTGAACACATCCAGATTACCTGAAAAAGTAATCAGGAACGTGGTTTGTTCACTTCCTGTTTGCATTCTGTTGCAGACTACTACAGTATAGTAATGCAAATACAAAGCAGTATTTTCATTTATTGGCATTTTGTACTCTAATGTCTAAATATAACAATCAGCTAGAATTTAGGTAAAAATTCACCATCAAGGCATAAGCAAACTAATTTCCACAGCTTCATTTTAAACACAGAAAAACAGCATTTATTTAGAAATTTGTGATCGATTTCTCTCCACTAGAGGTGAGGACACATTATTAGTCAGCTTAATGCCTTTAAATGTAATCATTATACCTGTAATTTTTGGAAATTCTCTTAGTGTTAACACCATATAAATGGTGAATATATATAAGAGACAAGGTTTGAAAACAGTGAGCCAACAGTAGCGAGGTAAGTCTTGCTTCAAAAGAGAAACAGGATGGAATCTATAATGCAATGTATACATGTACACATATGCTACATACCTCAGTATACAGCTGTCCAATTGTACAGGTGCAAGGAAATAGGACACCTATCTTCAAAATTCCTACATTTTATGGGACTGACACTTCAGACTCTCTCACTGTTTGGCCCTTCTATTGATCAAAGTATAATCCCACAAAATAATCCAAACCCAAAGTTTAAGTTTAATTTAAAACTTTCAGAAGACACTGTAAGATTAGAAATACTTGTACTACCAAAAGAGGTGCCTCCCTTCAGTCCTGCTTCTTGTGACTGGCAGCCATCAAGGAAAGAAAGCTTCACCTCCTGCTGCCTGTGTGGGGCTGCAGGGCTGGACCCAGCATGCTCCTTCCCAGGCCAGCTCCAGGCCTCATGGGAAAGGCAGCCAAGAGGTAGAACTCCCGGGACTGGCAGACAGGGAGATACTCAACAAACGAGGCATGCATTCAACAAACAGGTTGCATTCTTCTTCTTTAGTGGAGCCTAAGTACATCAGTGTCATAACCAGCAACTGAACAGCACCAACTGAACAACTTGCCACTCCATCAGGGCGATGTTGAACCCAAAAACTGAACCCAAGCCTGAATTTGTTTTTCTTGACCTGTCAATCCTTGTGTAATTTTTTTTTATTTAAAGCAAGAATCCCTTGAACCCACCAATTCACCACCTGCTTTAAATGCCTTCAGATTAACTCAGTTTTGGATGTCTACAGGACTAACACGAAAATGAAGCTCTGTATCTGCAGAAGAGCTCAGTCAGTGCAGATGTTGTTATGGGGCAACTGTGTTTGCAGCCCTGACCTGGCACAGCTATGAGTACAGGTACAGTCTGTCTCCCAGGCATGGACTAAGCAAGCCAAAACTGCACCCAGAAACAGTATTCTTCCATGTACCACCTCTTTCCACACCAGAACTGAAAACTGCCACACAATAGTGCAACTACATATGCACAGCTACATCTGAGTCAGGATTAAGAATTTTTTCAATTAGCAATTTGATGAGCCTTTCTTTACCTAATCACTGAACAAGTGCATATTTCTACTCTGAAGCATTTTTAGAGAAGTGCTTTTATAGATGGAATTTACATGCAGCATAATGAGAGAGAAAAATGATGACAAACTGGTCATGCAGATCCATTTTCCAAAAATCAGTTTTATCTTTAATTGTTACATTCCAAAGGGGATATATGAAAGTTAGTCATCTAGCAACTGTATAACCTCTGAAGAGAGATGAGTACAGAGTCACAGATAAAAAAATACACCTAACTCCCAAGATGACAGCTGCTAGAGAAAGTATGTGCCTTACACCATCAACCCAGACAAATGCAGGAAGATTTTTATAATAAATATTTCATAATATACTAACTCCTGAGACTTTACCCATGAAAAGAAAGGCAAAGATTTTTTAAGAGCTATCATACATCTACAATATATTAAGCTATTAAAGGAAAATAGAACAAAATGTCAACACTGTCTTGAATGTGCACTGCATTTGAATTTATCTACATCACAGTACTTGAAAGATGCAGCTCCAGGAGTCAGTGCCCACTTATGTTTTGCCTTAAATCTGCAGACATCACTTGCCATACAAGCATCTTGAAAGTACGAGTGCAAGAAACCAAATGATGAACACAGCCAGCAGGGTTTCATTCTCTGAGACCAAAACTAAACTGCAAGACTTTGATTTCCAGTACCTAGCATCAATCAGCAGAAAATCCAAGTATATTTACAAAAGGTCTTTACATAAAGTGATTAGTGAGTTGTAAGTAATTACTGTGTTCCCAGGTACTTTTTAACCACATAAATAGGAGAGAGAAATATATAGTTAAAAACCACCAAGAAGTCACAACTGTAAATAATGTACCACAGTGGCAACCCAAGGTATCTCAGGGTTTGTTATCTTTTCAGTTTTGCTAGTCAAAGCCATTTGAAAACGTAAAGATTTAAGCTTTTGGTTAACTAATCTTTTTAAACTGCTTCCATTCCAGTACATTCCTTCAAAGTTCAAATATTTTTTTCATTTATTTTTTTTTGTTTTAAATCAGTAACAAATCATTCAAGAAAACTCTTCTGAATTGGCAGGATCGGGAAGACTTCTGTCAGCTCTTTCCACAGCGCACACCCCTGGAGTCCCCTCCCTGAGCCCAGTTAGCTGAGCACGACGTGGCGGTCGAAGACGGATTTGCGCTGCTCCTGGACCTGCAGCTTCCAGCGCTGCTGGGCGTACTCCACCTTGTTCAGCACGTTGGCGCGGCTCCGCGAACGAGCCAGCACGTCGTGGGCGTTTGCAAACGGCTGGTGGTCCTGGAACGGCAAAGACCCAGTTACACCTCCACAGCTCCAGCTACAACAACCTCGTGTGCTGTTACACTCCACAGGAGGTGGGGGCTGGGTTGGGTTTGTCTTTCTTTAAGGTAAACAAGATGCTCCAACAAGCTGGTCAGAAACAGTGACCAAGTGAGTGTTTGAACTGTTGGAAGCAAACTCCAACTTCTCGTTCACAGAAACTCCCACAGGTTTCCCAAAGAGACCACACTTCATTGTAGTGTCGATTACCTGCTGCCCAGAGACATCACAGTGAGCTGCAGGATCAGATCAGTCTTGAATCCATCAGCAGCTGGAGGGCCACAGCCCAGAGCAGACCCAGGCACCTCCACTACTGTGGTGAATGCACTTCACAACTGAATGAGAGTCAGTTCCCTGTCAGCTCCTGGCCATTTCCTGCCAGGCAGCTCAGGATGTTCTCACACAGCTTCTATATCAAACCAACACACTCTGATGTTTACCAAACTAAGCCTATTGTGCTGAGCTGTCTGAAAGCAGTGTCAATACAGCTGTTTAGGTGACAGAGCTCAACAAGAACGGTGTGCTTGTTTAACATTTGCTCTGTTTTCTAACAGTACCTGCAAGGCTTTATTTTCTGCTGGGACATACAGCCAAGTTATAAACAGCAAGAGTTGGAACTGAACTTCTTATTCAGCTATCAAACTGTTTGGACAAAGTCATGTTGCTAAAGCTACATCAGAAAGCATCACATACACAATGCATAATGAAAAATAACATTATTATGTCCTATATTAAATAACTAACTTTTTCTATGCCTACGTTTCATATTTCTTTTCTTTTCAGAACTCTTTTGAAGACATTTACATTAATGGATACTTTATTTGTGATATGACTGCGTAGAGCAGCTCAATGACAACTGTCAGCTGTACACTTATCATCATTATTGACTCCTATTGAAATGATTGCTGTAAGTCCCAAAGCCACAATGAGCATTAAAAAAAATGCTCATAGAACAAGAGACAGCCCCTAGCCAAAAAAGCTATCATCTCACCATAAAAAGTTATACAACTGGATATACCTAGAATGGGCACTCAACAGGAGACTTCCTTCACAGGGAAAAAATAATCTTAACAGCAGCACATGGTTTTCTACTGTAAAACATGGTGGGAGAACACAGGACAGTCTAGATGGTACTGGCCTTCCTGACAAACATTCTCAGCTCCAAGGCTAGATACTGCCAATTTCTATACAGACAATAAGGGGGAAAAAGAATGTAAGAGAAAAGAGTGGCTTACGTTCATCAGTTACCATTGTTACCAATGGGCAACAAGAAAGAGTGAACACACTGCCTTGAAATTCAGCTACAAAATCCAGGGACATGCTATTTTTGAAGTGTGACAAAAACACCTCAAGAACTTGCAAGAGGAAAGGCAAGGATGGGGATAACGTAATTTAAGGTCCGTTATGAATTATGTTCGCAGAATAGCTACAGCAAAACACGGCATTGGTAAAGATGGATCCAGGCTTTAAGGTAAATTCACTCTGCAGTTAACCTAAACTCTGCCATGGGACTTATTTCACATCTTCCACACAGAACCAAAAGACTAACTCACATTTGGGGGCATAAAGATAATTTATATAAGGTATAAATTTCTCTAAGGTATAGCATACAGCACGAGCTCACTTAATTCAAGTAGGAACTGCCCAATTTGCTATAAGAATGAAGACAGAGGAAGAGTCATTCAAATATCTCCTTCCAAAAAAAACAAAACAAAAAAACCAACCAAAACCCAACCAAACAAAAAAGAACCTCAACCCAAAATCCTCCTAGAGGTGACTGGGGAAATCTTATTTTGTCAATACAAAGACAGTTGAAACATGTCTCAGGGAAGTTCAGAACCAGTGGGACATAATTATCAGCCATCTTCACTTAAAAAGGTGTTTCTGTTTGCTAAGGAGATATTAAGTATTCAAAATTAAGCCTTTTCCTAGATAAGTCTTTATCACCTATGCTTTATGTACCTTGATTTCACAAAAAAAAAAATGTTATTGTTACCCAGTGCTAGAGATTGGAAAGGCCAGTAATGACAGGCAACTGTGTCACTACTGGACTATTCCCCTTCTCCCAAAAACACCTCTTCTGATCTGTTGGAATATACATTTTGCTTTCTGGCTGTAATACTAAGACATTATTTCAGCACCCTCACTATCCTGCTTCATTATAGCAATTTCTTCTTGAAGTTTTAGGATCAAGAAACTCAAACTGGAACAACCCTCGTACTTTCTTTTTGTAGAGAGTAATCTAAGCAGTAAGCACTTCACACAGATGTGATCAGTAGCAAGACTGGATTATTAACTCTAAAGTTCTACTCCTGTATATTCCTACCTCCACTCCTCCTCTGCTTCTTCTCTGTGCAAACAATCTGTGCCTAGAGCTGGTGTAACTGAAGCACTTCTCACCTTACTACTTTCTAGCTTTGTGAAAAAGGAGAGTGGCTTCACAGAAGTCATCACCCCGCTTTCTTTTCCTCTCCCAGCAGGAAAAGCATTTACACTGCCTGGCAAAAAAAGCTGCTCACCCCAAAGAATTATTTATCAACCTTTATGCTAACTGAGTGCACAAAGACTCTGGTCAACTCACCCCAATGTCTTCATCACTTTGTATGAGCTGTGAATGTCCAAGGAGGCGCCTCTTCAATATAGGTTCCACCAGGGTAAGGTACACCATGTACAGAAGAAGTAGGCCCAGAATAGACAGGTATATGATGATTGTCACCTACATAATGCAAGCACAGAGATTGTGACATTTCCCCCAGAGTCTCACAACAGGCAGCAAGGACCAAAAGATGAGTACAGGCAAAGTTTGATCTTTGGTAGTGTCACCAGATGACTTAAAATCCAGAAACAGAGGAAAACCAAGAAATTACAACATGGTATTAAAAGGGTTTAGGGCAGCTTGAAACAGTGAGACTTTGCAAAGAATATCAGGTTATGCCTCTTAAAACAATGCAGTATTTTTTAATTCTCACTTCCACCAAGACAACTGTTCAACCTGGCCATTAAAGCGAGTGACAAATCTGGGTGGGGCATCACTCAATGATCTCCTATTCTCTAGCACAGACCTGCATTCAGTCACCAAGCAAAACAGGAAGGCAAAACAAAATACCAAACTTCTAAAATCCCAAAATAAAGTAGCCTGTGCTATCAAAACCCAAAAGATATACTGCAGTCTGTTCACACCAGTCCAGACCTCAATGGCTCCAACGGGACAAGAATGTGAAGAGCACAGAAAGCATCTGTCAGAACATGGATCAAGAAAATTTATAGTAAGAAAGTCAGGCAGCTATGTGATGAGAGGCCCTCTGAAACAACAAGGAAAACAAAGCCCAAAGCTTGACAAAATGTCTGATCTCAAAAGTGGAGACCTTCAGTACAGGGTCTCGGGTTCACTTCAGATAAAGTTTAATGCTATTGTTACTGCTCAAGATTTTGAGCAACTACTACAAAAAAATTTACATTTTAGGCTACCTGAGAAAAGTTTTCCCTTTAAAAATACTAATTCTCTAAAGACAACTGACATATTTACTAAACAGCTGAAGTCTTTAATATATGCCAACAGAATTACGCTGCTTACCTTAATTGTGACTGAGCTTCTCTCCTCATATTTGCACTCACAACGTAAACAATATGCTTCTACATCGGGTCCAGGGACAGGCATAGGCTCCACCACATGGAGACAATCACTGAGGAAACACAGAAACTGCCCAGTCAGTTTTGAGCTGGCTTTAGCTGGGCTGTTCCACTCTGCTGCAGGAGCTGAGAAGCCACCTTTGCCTAAGTTCAGTTGTTCTAAACTGCAGGTATAAATGAATCACTATGCCACAGGTATTTCACTTAAACAAGAAGTTCAGCTACTGACAAGCTGCTAAACAAGTTTTAAGATCACTCTAACTCAATACAGTGTCTTCATTTTTCAGTGAAAGTATTAAAGCTGTTAGGAGAATGAGTCCAAGGATATGAATACAGCACAAATGCATCATTTGACACTGACATCATGGATAAAAGAAAATTCCAGCTACTAACTCCATAACTTCTTTCTTCACCATACTCAAAAGAGCTTATTTCACTCCTTCACTGTCTGAAGGGAGATTAGCCTCTCTTTGACATTCATGAACTGAATTCCTTCTTTCTTGTCATCACAAGGAACAGACATTGAAAAAAAAAGAAATTAAGTAAGATGGGTTGTTCCTCTAAGCAGCAAGAAACTGAATAAAGAACTTTCAGCTTTCAGCAAAAGCATTTGACTTAAAAGATTACCAAATGTAAGTCAGACTCCTGTGGAAAAGCATGGCTGACAATATTATGGGCACTAAAATCCAGCTGCCAATGAGACAACTGCTTCCAACAACAACCTAGGTAATGTTGGTCTTCCTGCTGACTCAGGTTGTTACTCAGAGTTCAGACCCTCAGGGTCCCTGCAGAGCACTGACAGAACCAAAATCCTGTTTCATCTTTTTCCAGGTTACCTCAGTACAGTCAGCAGCAGGTAGTGAAACAAAAGGCCCGAAGTGACAGCAGCAGCCTGGGACTCAACATTCTACTGAGCTAAATTACAGTGCTGCAACACTCAGCCAGGCACCAGCCCATCTCTTCTGTCTTCTTTGTATTTCTTCTTTATAGCTGCAACTGCTGAGTGCCACCTCACAGCCTCTGGAGGGGAGGGGAGGGTTTATTTTTCTCATTTATATTAAGAATGCAGCATTCAAACTACAAAACCAAAAGTCAGGATATAATCTGTGCAATTGCTGTTCCTATGACTGCAAGCTTGCATCAATACACAACACAGGAGCAATCTCCTATGTTGCTTAAGTACAGTGTTAAGTCTGTTACTGAGAATACAAGAAATATTAATATCAGTGTTTTTTCTTCTTCAAGTTGCTAGAAAGTGAAAAATCTACTGGAACTGCACAAAACTCCAGAAACAACAGTTCCTAAATGATGAGATGGATTTCAAGAGTAAAGCAAGCAAAGACAATGCTCCCTAGTCCCAGTTCTAGGTTTGTGCTCCCTTTACACCATTCCAAATCACTGGATTCAAAATACACCACTTTCTTCCCTTCTACTACTTCCAAGTCTAAATAAACCCTTAAACATACAAGAAAGCAAACCAAAACAGAAGACAGGGCAAAAACTATGGGGCTTAAGCCTTGTCCCTTGGTAGAGCTGAAGTCTGGAGTACTTCTGAAAGGAAAGCTCCAGTTAGTTATGACAACACTCTACTTTGTCCTGGCACCACCACAGGAGAGTCACATGGAATCACTACAGGACAAGTCTCTAACCAGTAAGACTTATTACCATTTTGTATGTGCCACACACACTCACCAGTCTTTCTGTGAAACATTTTTGTTGTAAATATGGCCTGAATGGTCCTTGTAAGGAGGGCAGATGCATTTACACCGGACATCCTCAGAATTCTAAAAGAAGAGTAAACAACATGCTCAGAACAAATTATCTTAAGTTATTATATTAGTTATATTATCAGGGACACAGAAAGCATTCTCCACATAATACCTGAAATATTTACCACAAACTACTTGCAAGTATCTTTAAACAGTCTCACTCAGGACTTCCTACAAGTTTAAGAACCCTTCAGAATTACTGAGTAGAGCAATTTGTCAATTAACACTGTTATTTGAGACAGAAACACACTCTTGAGAGGAAAAAAATGGAGTTTAAGCCCATTCCTCTTTTTAAGAAAAACCACACCTACAGAAATTGCTGCTGTTGATTACTCAACTATTCAGCTTAGGAGGACAGCTGCTTAACAGACACAGTGAGTGCTTAACACACATGAAAGAATATTAAGCTTATTTTAGCAAATAATAAGAGACAAAGGATAAACGTGGCCTATCTAAAGTTCAAGGCAATTTCTAGTGGCATTACAAAAGAACTTGTGAACAAATACTGGTAATGAACTTCTACACTGAACAGCCAAGTCAGAGTAACAGTGAGTGGGCTCAGTTTCCAGTGAGCTCAGCTGGAAAACCTTGACTGCACTAGCCCAGAACCATAGAAAGGTTTGGGTTGGAAGGGACCTTAAAGATCATCTAGTTCCAGCTGCCACAGGCAGGGACACCTCCCACCAGACCAGGCTGCTCAGAGCCCCAGCCAACCTGGCCTTGAGCACTGCCAGGGTCGGAGCATCCACAGCTCCTCTGGGCAACCTGTGCCAGTGCCTCAGCACCCTCACAGAGAATTTCTTCCTGATATCCAATCCAAACCTACCCTCCTCCAATTTAAAAATCATTCCCCTTTGTCCTGATACTACATGCCCATGTAATCAGTCCTTCTCTGTCTCTCTTACAGATTTCAGGTACTGCAATTAGGTCAGCCCGGAGCCTCCTCTTCTCTAGACTAAACAATCCCAATTCCTTCAGCCTTTCCTCACAGGAGAGGTGCTCCAGCCCTGTGAGCATCTTCACGGCCTCCCGTGGGCTCACTGCGGCAGCTCCATGTCCCTGCTGCGCTCGGGACGGTTCTCGGGAGAGCCGTGTAAATAAATACACACCGTGTACCACGCACTGCGGACCCAACGCTTCTGGGCTCGCCACAGAGAAGTCAAACGGCCGATTACGTTAAAAAGGAGACCATTCAGACACGCGGGTACCCTGACTGCGGAAGACCCGCTGTTCCCC
>VZRX01011939.1:282816-332831 GCA_013398075.1 Notiomystis cincta
GCTCTGTGGCCGCTTTACCGCCGCCTGTCGCCGCCGGGCCGCCGCCGGGCCCCCGCCGCCATCGCTTCCGCTGCCGCGGCACTCACGTGAGGCGTCGTCCCTGCGCGCTGGCGTCCCCCTCTCGTGGCGGCGTCCCCGCGGGAACGGCGGCACCGCAGGATGGTTCCGGGGCGTGGGCCGGCCGGCAGAAAAATATTCCTGGAATCATGGAGTCATCAGGACTGGGAGAGACTTCCAAGATCATCCAGTCCAACCACCAATCCAGCACTCAGCGCCAGACCCAGAAACCCCTTGACATCCCTAGTTATAGATATATATTATAATATTGGCTTTCCGCAGACATTAAAGAATGTTATATGTATAATGTTAAGATGATTTCACTATAAGAATGTAGTTTGTTCTGCTAAGAGCTGATGCAGTTATGCTTGTAACGACTGAACTGTCTGGTTAGTTAGATAACACCTGTAAAAGAATATCACTATACTTTGTTCATTAAATATGTATGGGAGAACCAATCCATCCTTGAGTGGAAGAAATCCATGTAGATCTGATACAAGGAAGTTCAGAGGTTAAGGAATGATTCATCCAGAGCCCCTTGTTAACAAAGTATATCGCTGGTGCTTGTCAAAAGTAAGATGGGGAATGAGGATTTATTGTAAAAAGGGAGGACAGCCTAACCCCTGAAGCAGCTGGAACCAGGTTCCTAGCTTGGGCTGAACGCAAGAACCCAGAGAGCAAGCGTGACAAGGAAAGGTAAAAAGTCCAACTGAGAGGAAGACTTCTTCCTTCATCCTCAAGAGCCCGGCCCATGACCACCAGGATGCCCTGCGCAGGCACAAATACCCTTTGAGCCCATTATAACACGAAGCAGGGACAGGTCAGGAATATGTCCAGGCGCATTGGGAAGCCTGATGCACATGGAACACTTTAAAGGATAAATAAAGAGAGAAGTGCTGCGGTCGGCGCGCGCCCTTGGTGGAGCGGAGACTCCCTGGCCGCCCAGCGCTGTAACTTTTGCTTTATTGTCTTGTCCCTTATTGTCTTTTTATTAAAGCTTTTAAATCCTAACAGGAGAGTGAACTCTGTCTTTCACGCTAGGGACTGTGACTCCACCACCTCTCTTGGGGCAACCTATTCCAACGTCTGACCACGCTGACAGTGAAACAATGTTTTCTGATATCTAATCTGAACATGCTCTGTCTCAGCTTTAGGCCTTTTCCCGGTGTCCTCTGACGCAGGCACGGCAGAAGAGACCAGCCCCCGCCTCACTGCCTCCTCCTTTCAGGCAGGGAGAGAGTGATGAGGTCTCCCCTGACCCTCCTCTTCCCCAGGCTAAAAGCACCCATCTCCCTCAGCCACTCCTCACGTTCCCCAAGCCTTTCGGCCGCCTCCTTACCCTTCTCTGGACACACTTTAGTAGCACCGTGTCCTTTTCTAAGGAGAGGTTAGGCTGAGTGGCCTGTAGTTCCCTCGGTCTTTGCCCTATTGGAATGTTAGAAGTGATTAGTACCACTCTAGAAGAGGTGTGTGAGCACCTTACAGTCCAGTTTTTACACACCTGAACACACAGGTGTGTGAACCCTCCCGCGTGGTGGAGACCGCTGTTTCTCTGAGCAGGCCTCACTGAACTCCAGCAGCGCTCCTCGCTGCCGGCGGATTGTTGATTATTTCCTCCTTGCAGGGCTGTGCTGGTCTCCATGTCCAGCTGTGGGCCCTCACACCCGGCACACTGAGCAATCCGCATCTTCCCTTCTTGTGTGGGCACCCAGCCCCACCTGATGCCGCCAGGGCCGGGCCCAGCCTGGCCTGGCACAGCAGCCACTGCTGAACAAGGTTTGAGCCCCGCCTGGGAAGCAGCTGGGGTTCAGCTCAGCTCCTCTGACACCTTCCCAGAGGAACAGCAGGCCGTGACTCAGCCCTGCCTTCCTTCCTTCTCCTCCTCTCCATACCTTCTGTCTTTCTTGTAGCCATGCCTGTACCCAAAGGGAGCCTACAGAAATGTGGCTGTTTACAGGAGCAGGTAGTGACAGGGCAAAGGGAAGGCCTCCAGACTAAAGGGAATGCCTTCACACTGAGACTAGGTTAGACTAGATATCAGGAAGAAATTCTTTACTGTGAAGGGGTTGAGGGACTGGCTCAGGTTGCCCAGAGAAGCTGTGGCTGCCCCATCCCTGGCAGTGCTCAAGGCCAGGTTGGATGGAGCTCTGAGCAGCCTGGTCTAGTGGAAGGTGTCCCTGCCCATGGCAGGGGCGTTGGAACTAGGAGGATCTTTAAGGTCTCTTCCACCCAAAACCATTCTGCGAGCCCATGGTTCTCTGTCTAAACTGCTGAGCAGCAAAACCGTCCGTGGCAAAAGCTGCTCTGTTTCCTTCTCCCTCCCCAGCCCCCACTTGGTGGCTGTAATTTCATAATCCTTTCGATTCAGTAGACTTTTCCACTGTGCTCTTCACTCCTTCCTAATACAATAGGTTGTACAATACTAGCAGTGCACCAGACATCTCAGGTTACTATGGAAACACAAAACACCTTTATTTAAAATTCAGGGAAAATTGCCAGCAGACTCTAATGAGCGTACATCGGGTTTCAGCTTTAGCCAAACAATTTGCCTATTTAATGGCTGTATCTGCAATGAAAGTGTTTTGAAGCGTGGAGGTGGCTCTGTGTCTTCCCCACCACCCACAGTCATAGTCTACGATGGGCAGATTGACTGCTGAGTTGAGAAACATGCTGAATCTTTAGAAAAACACAGATCACATTTTGAGCTGAAGTAAACAATATGCAGTTTCAGAGGCATCATTGCCTTTGGAAGAGTTTGGTGTAGGAAAAGAGAGCCTGATAAACTAATTTTTTAACCCATTCAGAGAGGTCTGATACACAGGTAATAAAGGAGCTTTTATTTAGATGGTTGGAACAGCCTTTGGGACTTTCAATCCCAGTCTTGGAGCTTCTTCAAAGCCAGGAACACCAAAAAAAAAAAAAAAGAAACAAGAATGGTGCTTCAGGAGGTAAAGGTTACTTCTTCCAGAAGTTGAGTCCATTCTTCCCCTAGAAAACAACTACAAATGATTAAGTAAGCAAAGCTCCTGGATGAATTATTAAGAAAAGAGCACTGGGAGTTTCTGTCTTAGCATTTAGAATTTTTTTTTTTAGTTTTGTTTCAATTCATTGTTTTAATGTATTTGTCAGCACATCAGTACAGTATCAGAAGCAATACTGTTAAACTACAGTTAAAAAAAAACCAGGAAAGACAACTAAAAAATACATACAAAAGTTGATTTTAAGGAAATTATTAAATAACTGCCATGACCATAATTGCTTTTCAGCTTGCTAATCTTCCAGAAGAGCTGAAGATGTGTTTCATCTTCAAGAGAGCTCACACAGGATTATCAGCAGAGTCTGAGCTTTAGTGGCAGCAGGCTGCTCCCCACACTGCTAACTCTGGACCCATCCTCTTCAAGTTAATGGCTGTGCATCCCTAGGCATTGGGCAGGGCAGCTATTCCAGGGGCACATCTTTCCTGCTCAGTCACCTTACAGAAACAGCTTATAAAGAGCTTTACATTTCCAGGCACTGTAGGTGCAGAGCGAGCTCCTGCATTTTCTCTCCTGGTGCAGGAGCCTTCCCAGAGCCACAGGCCTCTGGAGCCAACGGTGCACTAAGCTGTGCCTCTGCGGCTCCTTACGGCGCTGCACCGATCCACGTGTGAAAATGAGTACTTTTAAAGCTTTTCTCTGCAAAGTGCCTTTATGCTCTCTGGTACTTACACTGGGCCCTGCTGTGCTGTGTCAAACAATTGGGGTAGGGCTGCTTGACACGCGGCAGCCGAATGGGCCTTCACTGCCACGGGCTGAATGTTCTCAGGGCACGTAGGGCTGGATGCTATTTACCATAATTTAAATCATCCGCATTAGGATTGTTTTTACTAATGCAAATTGCCATCTTTTTATGTCAGTTCAACCTATTCACATTCAGAATTCCTTTGTTTTCCCAGCTGAGAAAATCTTTTCATTATCAACAATGATATAAAAGAAAAATCTGAGGGGATTATGTAAATAAGTGATTGAATCAGCACTTCTGCACTTATTGCCAACATGAAAGCGGTGTGACATTTGCACAGAAGAAAAACAAAGTAAATGCAGATTCTTTTCTTGACTATTCCCTATGTTCAGTTAAAAAATTTAAATGATGGCAGCACTTGTCACAGCAGCCTTTACTTAGCAAAGAAACATGGGAAGAGATTAATTACAGCATCAGTTGCTCTAGGCTAGTGAGAAATTCACCTTTCAGCAGATTGGTCATCAGGATCCATATGAATATGTCCTGTCACTGGTACCACATCCCTTCAAATAAACAGCACAGTTTTGTCTCATGAGTTTCTGTCTGGGGCCAAAACCCCAGTGGCTCTGTTCCGGTCTAGCTGCTCTTCTGGCCTCCTGGTCTTTGATCCCTGGAGAATACAAAGAGAAATCAATGCCAGTGGGGTGGATGGGGTACAAGGCTTGCAATAAAAGCAAGCTCTCCAAATCTAGTTCCTCTCTGAGCCCCATTACATTACAGTAATGCAATGTAATGGCTCGTGGCTTCCTTCCATAACCGAGGCATTATTTTGCAATCTGCTGTCAGGAGTTATGTAAAGCCTTTCACAGCAGAAATGCATGCATATGGAAAGGGCAAGCTGGGCAAACTGTTTACCTCTGTATTTCTATATTTGTATTGATATTTATGATATGAAGCAAATGGAGGGAAATGCTGAAAGAGCTGTGCATTTATTTTATCTTTCTGTCAATCCACTCCTGACTTTTCTTCAGGCTGTAAGAGTTCAAGGTCCCTATCTGCTAATGCAAGGTCACAAACACTGCAGCAGCTGAATTCCCACATCACAAATGTGGGGACCACACCATGTTGTGCATTTGGTTTCAGTTGGTGGCATATGTCATGCTCTTATCAGTGCAATTCCTGCTGCATGTCCCTTCCTTCAGCAAAGGACACGTGTGGCAAATACAAGGAGTGGCAGCTTGTAGGTGAGACAGGGGCTTCAGCTCTTTAACCACAATCTGTAAATCCACAACTCTGGCTTCATCCCTTGCAGCATGAAGAACAGCTCCTGCATTTGTTTGTTCAATCCAGAATTTATAAATAGCCTGTGCCAGCCCTGACCTAGCAAGACCTCAGCTGCTCTGCATGTATTGCTCGTGGGAGAGACAAGGTCAGTGCTGCTCCACATCCTTCATCTGCTGCTCCTTGTTCTACCCCAGAGAGCTTTTGCTAGAGACATGGAGGCAAACATGCCCAAAAAGGAACCACAGTTTCTTCCTCATACAGAGCAATCCACTAGGATTACTCTCATACCTTCATGCTTCCTGTTTTATATTCAAAGGGATCAGCACTAGAAGTAAAGTCACTATGAATCCAGAATATGCTCTTCCCAGTGCCAGCCATTTCATTCCAGTCTTTGCTGCAGCCTGCGTGGAAACACCATAGCCAGGGAGAGATAGCTTAAAGGCAAGGAAAGATTATGCTTCTGATACAACTCCAGGCATTTTTGTGGCAAAGTTTATCATTAGTTTCCTCAAACTTGATGCTAAGCAGAAGGGCTTTCAATAACCCCAGCAAGCAAACTGGGAAGCCCTCCATGCACTGGCTCCATTTCCTTCCCTTGCCTGCCATTTTGGTCACTTTTCCAAAGCACGTACCAAGCAAGCCCTGGATGGCTGCAGGCCCCTCATTCACACTTCAAAATGTGGATAGGAAATGAGGAGTGTTCACTCAGCACCTTGCTGGCCTGGGTCAGCGGCAGCAGTGCAGTTACTCTGCAGATGCCTGCTCTAATTAGGAGATCTTTACTTTGCCAACAGACCTGGGCAAGGCAAAATGAAATTTTGGAGGCAATGAGTTGCATTTTGCTCTGTTAGCCTTTTTCCTGTAAGTATTTTCAACCCTTGTCAGATCTTTTCTTATCTATTGCATTTAATTCTACTTCCTCTGATTTCTGTGGTGCAACGTTAACAATGTTCCTTTTCTTTTAGATACATAATAATAATTGAAAGAACAGGCATCTCTGTATTCTTCTTTATCCAGGAAACCGTCCACTACCACTGCTTGTCCCTAGCAACCACAGTAACACAAAGTATGTCTTATAAAGAAAATTCCAACAATTCCACACACACGGACCTGCACAGAGAAGGTAAGCTGCATTCAGAGACAGCATTGTGCAAGGTGAGTTAGATACTTCAGATGACCACAAATATTAACACTATGGCAATATTTTGTATTCTGAGCTTGCTCACCATGGTGATGGACTCACTGACCAGGATCAACCCTCTGCCTGCTGCCATTAACCATGAGGGATGCCGGATTCGTAGGCAGTTAAAATGTGCACACTTATGGTGTAGTGTTCCACTCAGATCAGGAGTGACACCACTCTCACACAAAGGGAGAATGTGGCCCCTGCATTTCATTCAGCTCAGCCTCTACAAGAGACAGCCTGGGAGCTGGCTCTCCCAGTGCTGCAAACAGCATCGATTTTGTGCCACCGCGCTGCCAGCGTTTGTGCGGAGGATGCGGAGCAGCGAATGCCCTACTTGCTCTGTTCCCATGACAACACCCTGCAAGGCAGCTCCTGCGAGCTTCCCCCTCACTGCCTCATCGCACCCACAGCGTGCCCAGGCTCCGACTTGCAACCCAGGCAACGCCTCTTCCTCTAATTACCAAAAAGCCTTTTCCAAGGAAGAAAGATCTGTTTGAAATAGCGGTGTTTGGATCGTCAGAGCAGAGGTATTAAGCTCTCCAGCACCCAGACACGGGGAGAATGGCTGAGTTTGGTTTGCCATTCATGCTGCACGCTGCTCCTCGGTAATGCAATCAGGAATTGCAGGTTGGCTCCAGGACTATATTCTTTTCTTCACTGGTGCTGCTTCTCCTTGTGTGCTGAAGCGAATTAATATCTAACAGCACTTCAAGTAACTCCAGATTTCATGTAGTAGATGGCAAATAGTTGCTTGGACTAATATTCTGGAGAAAACAATCTGCTTTTCTTGGGGGTGAGCCTTGTCCTGCCAGTCCTCCAAAAGCTGAGTGCCTCCTGGTATTCCATGAGCAAAGCCTTGAGAATGATCAAGCCAGCAGTTCTTCAGGCAAAATGAGCAGAAGCAGATGAGAAATATGGAGCATAAAGATGAGTTAAGGGTGTTGAAGCTGGGTGGCAGAGGATGAAAGTAGGATGAGTTTTCCTGCCTGCCAGTCCAGTGTAATGCTATAGTGAGGTAGAAAATTATATTATTCTTACTTTTTTTTTGTATCTTTTTAACTTTTTTTCTGTACAGATCCTAAGCTTTTTATATGTAGCCTGAGAGCTCAGTCTGTGGCTTTGGCTGTACAGCTCCCAGTTGCTCAGTATTTGCCTCAACAGTGCATGTTGCCATCTGGCTAGGAGGGAATCAAAATTAGGCTTGATAACCAAAAAATGGCTGAGATTCATGCTAGGACTCACCAAAGGACCCACAAAAGAACTCCTCCAGGACTACCCAACTGAGAGGAGCTTGCAGCTGAATGCTGAGAAGGTTATCCCATTTCTGGCCCATGAAGAGCTCTGTGACAGGGAAGTTCTCTCTCCTGGCACAGCCTTGGCCATACCCAGGACAGGTTTTGTGAGGTGTGAGTAACAGGGGCTCCCTGCACTGCACCTGAGGATGGTAACAGGCCCATAGGTGACAGCACATAACCCATGCTGGGCAGTTGCCTCACCAGCAGCAACTAAACTCACTGGGCCCTGGCTGAAGAGTTTTGCAGCACAGCAGACTCAGAATAAAATCCAGTGCAAAAGCCAGTTGCCCTGGTAGACAGAAAGCTTTCTGTGGGTTACATAGCTCAGGGTGTCCACTGGAAGACTGTTCATTCTGCTGCTGGCTGACCACAACATGTGTATTTTGATTTGTTCCATTGTCATTGTTGTCCAGCCCAAGCATTTCTGTGACCCCAGCATCAGCCTGCACAGCACCTTCCACTTAACTCAATTATTGGCTCATTTTCTATTCCATTTTATTTGATCTGAGCCTTAAAGACCAAATCACGTGTACTGCAAATTACACAATGTCCATCCTTAACTTGGATGGCTTCAAGCAGGTGCTGAGGAACAATTAGATCACTGTCTGTAGAAGCTGCTATTTAACTAAGAAAGAAAAGACAACTCTAAATAAGACAGATGTAGAGAGAGCTCAAAGCTTGCTCACACTGATAATGAAAATTAATCAAACATCATTAGCAGTCTCCAGAGAGTTCAGTACATCATGTGCTTCTGAGATGTGCTTCTGGTTGTTCTCTGCCTGACAAGAGCACTCACTTCTCTCAGCTCAAGGGCAAAAAGAGATTTGCTGCATCAATTAAAAGATTAAAATTTGGGGCTTTTTTCAGAGAGAATCGGGTGGCTTTCTTTGAAAGCCATTTGGGCCAGCCTGTGGTTTAGTAGTGGTGAGCAGCCAGGATCTCTGGGGAGGTCAACAAATGCATGCAGGTGATTCTGTTAAATAGACAGCCTTGCTTTTCCTCCCATAGAATGGGACTTACCTGGAGACACTCCATTCTAAGCAGCTGTGATGGGTAAGCAGCATATGCCATGCTAAAGAGTTGTCAGGAGAGTTGGTTACTAATACCAGTCCCCTAAGGGTTATTTTAGCACACAGTTAATTCTACTAAAACCTCGTGTCCTTCCTTTTACCATCCAGCCTCTCTTTTTCGTTGTCCAAGTTGCCCTAATTTTAACTCATCAGCCTCAAAAGCTGGACACTAAGTCCCTTCCATTGGTATTGTGTTTAACACACTGGACCCCTGGTTAGAGCTTCTGGGCTTTACAACAACTGAGTGTTCTGTTTGGGATTTGTGTTTGTGTCCTACCCACCACCACCACTTAAGTTTATAGTTTGGTGTTGTAGGAATTGTGGGGAAAATGAGTAATTGGCCTTGCCAGTCAAAGATGTGTCAATTCAGGCTTAAAAATCAAGAGAAAAGCATCTAAAAGAGTGAAAGAAACTCAAGGTTTGTGTTAGCACATGAGCACACAGGGATGCAGACCTGCAGCCCTCCCACAAACCAGTCTTAAGGCTGGTGCATGTTATCCCTTCATCCAGTCCTGCAGAGTCCTGAGAGCTTCTCTCCTGAAGCTGGGCCTTGGGGATTGACCCTTGGCATTGACCCACTGACCTGGCTGCAGGTGTGGCAATTCACAGTGCCAAGGCTGGGGCTGTGCCTTTGCTGTGCCTGGCCTCTGCTGCATTAGCTACCTGTGACCCTCAAGAACAAACAAGACATATTTTTCTCCTAAAGCAATAAGAGGTGCATCTGGATCACCCTAACTCGATTTGGGATGGCAGAGAGCGGAAGTGCAGGGAAGGCAACTGATGTGAGCTCGTTGTCATCAGTGTCTTCTAATACAATTTTTGAATGAGAGCATCCTATTAACTCCTTTTGTACAGACTGAAGTGATTCATTGTGCTGGAGCTTTCTCCAAGTAGCTTTTTCTCAGCTGCCACTGTGCTCAGATGCTCTCTGGGTAGGTACAGGTGAACTCAGCAGGCACTATCTAGCTTTTAGAACATTGGCCAGAACCATAAGAAAGATGTCCCCACTGAGACAAGTCTTGGCCCTCACAGCCAAATCTGAGATCTTCACTCTACTCACTACTTCACTGGAAGTCACTGAACAGGACATTGGAAGGTGTCTCGTGACCTTAATATCACAGCATAGGAAGCAGCAGGAGGAAGAAGATGCCAGGCAGAAGTTTTCTTGGAACAAAACATGGTCTCAGTTGGAGAAAATGTAACCAGGAGAACACTAAGCTGTAAATGCCAAGTTAATTAGTCCTCATGCATAATTTGTTTTTAAAAATACACTGTCATCTCCTGAAGGAACAAGAGCCCATTTCCCCTTCTGTTAGCCTTAAAAGTTAATCTGAAAAATGCCATTCTAGTCTAAACCAAGAAGCATCATGATGCCTTCAGTAGAGAAGCTCTCTGTGAGTAGGAACTTAAAATCCACAGATCTCCTCTCTAAACCTGCCAAACCAGAAGGCTGAACAGCCTTCCCAGGGCACGTCCAACAGCAGACTCACATCACTGGATTTTCATATGACTGCACAGTTGAGGCCCAGTTTCTTTGTTACACCAGATCCAAGCCACATTTTACCCAATTACAGGTGTTCTCCTTCCCCGCCAGCAACCAAAAAGGCCAGTGGCAAAGTCCTGATCAGTTTTCATGTGTCCTGATCTCTACTGGCCTGGGTAAAAGCAGGTCACTGGGCTGCAACTCATTCATCCTGGGCTTTGTCTTCCACCCCGGGGTTTTTTAAATTATGTTTTTGATTTGTGGTCTAGGAAAGTCCAATTATTAACTCCCAATTACATTTTTATTTTCAAACTAATAGCCAGTGTCATCTGGTGTTGCATAGTTTCTCTTTGCCCCTGTTCTCCATGACTCAGTGTGTTTTGCATCTGTCAAGTGCCTGATCGCTCCATGTGATCTTGTTTGTGGAGGAATAGAGGACTGAGATTTATAGCAACACTTTAAAATATATTGGTTGTCTCACTGAGGTCACAGATCTCAATATCACTCCTTCCCTTATTATTGCTCCTTCTCTTCTGCAGTATTTTTTAATGCTGCCTTTGCCAGCATTGGTGCTGAGATGTTTCCTGGCTGGCAACCCCTGAAGAATTCCATGGCCGGCTGTGCAGCCCTGGATTGCAGGCAACAGCAGTACTTGGCCCTGCCTACATTCTCCTTACACCAGAGAGAGTTTTTAGGTGGCTGGGTGCAGGTCTCCCTCCCCAGTCTTCCTGTCAGTCCTCTCTTGGTGCCTCATCCCTCGGTAGGAGCATCTGTTCCTTTCTCCTGGCCCCAAGCCAGGGGCACCAGCTTTCTGCAGCCCGTGTCAGCCATGGGGCTGCCGCCAGCAGGAGCACAGGGACGCTGCTTTGTCCCCACTGTGCCCCAGCACGGTCCCTGCACTCCAGCCCAGGAGCCAGCTGGACACCGCAGCGCAGGGGCCGTGCGGGCTGTGCCAGCCCCGCAGGCAGCGAAACCCCAGCGCCACCTCAGTGTTAGGCAGTGGTTTCCTCACCTGCAGCAGCTCCACTGCAGGGAGGAGGTTGTTTCTCCTGGTCCCTGAGAAAGAGAGGCGAGAGGTGGTGAGCAGGAAATCAGTGCTGGCTCTGCCACTGTCCGGGGGCAACAGGTGGAGATACAAGGGGCTGAAACAGCATTAAGAGCTCCCCACCTCCAGCAGATCCCCCGCCTGTTTCTGGGTCCTGGGCGGGTTTAGGTTCAGTGAGCACAAAACTTCGCACCACTTCCCCTTGTGCGAGCCGAGGCGCTTTTCCACTGAGAATCCAACTGCGTCTCCCTGCGGGGGCAGCCACGAGCCCCAGGCACCGATCCTGCCGCATTCAAAAAGCGGAGAGAAAGCCCCTGCAGCTTCCCCCCCTCCCCCAGCTAGTTCTCCTGCTGCCGTGGCTTCCTGTTATTCCTAAACTACCGATATTTTTAGGTTGTCGACTGCCTTCACACCCACTTTGGGAGTGATGAAATCTCATCCTGGGGAAGTGGTTGCAGCACTACTCTAGTAACAAAATCATTAAATCAATTGCCTTTGCAGCAAAGCCATCTCTGGTGAAATGTCACTGATACCTGCAGTGTCATCTCCAGAGCCTGCAGCCTTTCGTCAGCCATGTGGTTGTTGACAGAGGAGGAGGAGACCAGCACATAACTGAGCTATTGCCAGCAGTGCAGAGCCCATGGAAAACAGAAAAAAGAGGAATCTCAGCTCAGGAAAAGGAGCAGACTTTCAGTTGATGGAAACCTGATACTTCACCTCCATCTATTAAGCAGCAGGTGATAAAGGAATACAGACCTCAGCTGATGTTTGTCCCATAAAATAAACCCAGCAATATACAGCTCTAAGGCATATGTTTATATAGAAATAAGTCATCAAGTTATTTGCTTCTGAGGCATAAGAATCAGATTTGTTTTCACAACATGTTGAGCATCACTTCATCAGCAGTAATAGAAAAGCCCATAAAAAGGACCTCCCTGGAGAGCTTTAGATAACAGATTACCCTGGGGATAACTGTGAAAAGACGCCCCAGCAGGTCTCATCTAATCAGCTGCTCCACTGCTAGAGGTGATGAACAAATGGTGGTGGGTCTCAGCAGGACCCAAAATGCACGTGAATGATTGCTGTAGGGCCACCCCTGGCAATGGGCTCTGACTTTCCCCTGCAGAGTGGCCAGCCCAGAAGGAGTTCAGTAGCTAATGTGGTGGAAGGTGGTGAGGTTGTGGGGAGAGCCCCGCTCTGCAGCCCCAGGGTACTCCTCCTCTGCTGCTGCCTGTCCACAGGCACTCGGGTTCATCACTCACAATGAAGTACAGACATGGACTGGGAGCCTGACAGCCGCTCTCCACCAGATCTCCAGGTCTCTAAAATTTTCAGTGAGTGTTGATCACTTACCCACAAGGACCATCTTAATTGCAAGAGCCCAGACATAAAGATCCTGCATTTTCCACCAGCTCTGCAATGGGCTCACCAAGGTTCTCTTTAATGTCTTCTTCTCTGTGTGCTTTGTCTCAGCTTTAGGCATGACCAAGACGAAGACAAGACATGATCTTGGAGAGAGTGAAGGTGTTTTGCCCCACCACGCTCTGCTGACCCCAGGAGCACAAGGGACAGTCTTTTGGCCAAGGAGCAGCTGCCTCGCTTTCCCTGAGGCTGCTTGGGAAGGGGGTTGTGCTTGCCCTCACCTGTGAGATGTTCACGTGCAGCATGACAGCATTAACCAGCTGACTAAAACATTCAACAAAACCCTCTACCACCCCAGAGGATATTATTCTCATAATATACTCTCCCAGCTGTCTCTTTATCTCCTGAGTCCTCCTCATCCCACATGGCTGCAGGCATTGCCCTCTCCTCTGCCCCCGCCACCTGCCGAGTGGCAGCAGGTCCCTCGGGTACAGGGCCTTCCTGCAAACCGTGCCAGGGAGAGCTTGCCAACAGGGCACAGGCACACACCCGTGCTGCAGAGGAGCAGGAGCAGGCACCCAGGGCTTGCCCAGCTGGTCTGCAGCACTCAGCTGCTGTACCATTTACCCCTGTGACCGTGCAAGTGCTTGACACAGGGATCTGATATTACTTCCCCTATTCTATAATCCCTCTAGACTGAGTGAACCCCTGTCTCCTGTCTTATCCTGTTCCCAGGAGCCACCTCTGAAGGACAACCAGCTCCAGGGCTAGCCCCACTGTGCAGAAGGGATGGAATTCCGCCCATTGATTTTCCATCTGCGCATGCTGGGACTCTGCTCTCTGGTGTCAGGAACAGTCTGAGTAAATCTAGAAACCTGTAGCAGCTCCAGGAAGCATGAGACATTATTTTTGCCTGTACATTGATCCTTCTCATTTCTTTTCCATTTTATTGCTGGAGCCTAGTTTCTTTCCACACTCAGAGAAAGTGCCAGCCCAGCGTTGAGGAGAGCCAGTTTTGCTGGGCTTGGAGTATTGCTGCTCCACCAAAGGTTGTTGCTGTGGGACTTGGAGTGGGTGAAAAGATAATTTCTCATCACTAAGACAGAGCTCAACCACTGCCAAAGCAGCCTAAAGCCCATCCAGGCAGAGACAGGAAGTCCCTAAATTCAGATTCAAAGCTTTGGGGAAGACCCTGATCTCTGCCTGTGGTCACATAACTATTGCCTCACCTCTCATGTGTTCTCACCTCTCATGTGTTCTCACATCTCTTGTGTTCTGGCCACTTTCTCGTCCCAGCTTTCCAGAGTTTACGAAGAACTTTCAAATCTGTCTGCACTGGCATTGCCCCAGCGAGCTCATCAAACACAGCAGAAACACCAAACCAGCTTTCCAAAGGGTAAACATGGAAACAGCAGGACCTCATACCTCCCTCGGGAGGGAGACACATGGCAACAGAAGGTTTGGATTTCAAGTGCTCACCTTTTACCCCAAGTGCTGTGTGCCATTTAGCCTGCCCTAGTTAATTCATCTCAACTGCCACTCTCCCTCAGTCCAGTGGCAATTCCCAACAGCATTTCCAAAAGCACTGTACAGACCCATCAGACTTAAGAGTGAAAAAAAAAAAATCTCTTTTCTTAATAGACGTGCACTGAAAACAAAAAAAAAACCCCAGCATATCCAGCATACAAGCACATAAACAGCAATAACAGTGTAACTTTATTTAGATTTAACTTGACATTTAGCACAGTAATATGCACAGAAAGAAGTACCAAAATACCAAACTCATAGCATATAAAATAATCAAATATGTTTCATATTTAGTGAAATATTTCTACAACACATCAGTGGGACTACCCTGGGCAGCCCAACCCTGTAAATATATATATTTATTTATATTTATAGCTGTGTTATATAAAATACTGTATGTAGAGAAAGCACTGAAACTTATCACCAAAATAGAAAATAGCTCAAAATACAGATAGTTCAGATTTGCTGGATATACCCAATATTGAAAAGAGGTTCAAACCCACTGCAGGAGGTAAAGCCCCACTGAGATGCCCTGGCAGGATGGGATGGCAGGGGTGGGCACACACTGGATCAGCTGGCAGGAGTCTGGCTACCAATGGCTGTGAGATGACAAAACTCTCACCCAGAATCATCAAGAGACTTCCAAAGTGGGAATGCCATCGGTGCTTGTGGCTGATGCCAGGGCCAAAGCTCTTTTGCTAAGTCAGAACTACTGGAGCAGCTCCTGCAGCACAACTGGATCCCTTAAAGATCCAGCTGCAGCAGGACTGGCTGTCAGCAGATGCACAACATCACAAGGATATTATTCAGAATTTTAAAGATACCTCTTCAGTAGATGAGAGTGATTAATTCCCATTAGGTTTTGAAAACATAAAAAGCTGCGTTTGTGCGAGGCCAGGCTCCCCCAGGCAATACCGTATGGCACGGGAAGCAGCAGCCCTGCTGCTCCAGGACAGTGACACCAAATGAAATGCTTGTCCTGGAAAAAACTCCCACCTCCCCTGAGGGTAATCAAGCACTGTACTTAAGAACCCAGGCAATTTGTAGACAGATATAAAAAATATGGCATTCCTGGCAGCAGCACGGGAGCCAATAACCTGCACCAGCCACTGCAGGGGCTTCAGGCTGGGTGGGGACAGGCACAGGTCCTGGTGCCGGGGGGAGCCGAGGGCTCTGTATCTGCTGCTTTCCAGACAACACACTTCTGTGCTCGTTTGTTGCTTTTTGGCCCCGTGTAATGATTGATTTGCTTGACTACCCCCACAGGAAGGCAGCCAAGACTTGCCCAGAGGATCCCTCCTCAGAGGGTTTCGAGCCCCAGCGCTGGTGCCAACCCCACACCAGGAGATCACCCTGGGAGCCTTCCCAAACCCTGTTCTTGTGCTTCTGCCACGCCACTGCAGAGAAGGCTATAACCATTAATAATTCTGCAATTGCTCTTTCTCATCAAGCCAGCAGTTGCATGCCTAATTACATGGCAACAATACTATGCTAACAGGATGAGCTATAATTCCTAGGTGGTATTAACATTGTTATTTTACTCCAAGTAACTTCCTGGTAATGGCTCTTTGAATGTGGCAATATCAATTAAGTGAATATAAATGCTTAGCCCCTGGAAAAATCATTAATAAAAATCTCCTTCTGATAGCCTCTAATCACAGCTAAGTACAATTACTCATATGAGGCCACTATAAAAAGTATTTTTCTCATCAGAAGATATTCATAAGGTTTTCCCAACTGTTTGTAATAGAGAACACCATATAGAAAAGTCCAGAAAATAAGCACACGTTTGTTTCTCAAAACCCATAGATAAACATGACAATATCTCTAAATTACTGGCTACGAACAGGATTTCATTTAGCTCTACTCAAGCTGTAGCCTAGTATAAATGTTTTCAAAGCAGCACTTCGCTGTTTCATCTGGAACAGCTGCACAGGATTTCTTTGATATCGAGCTCTTGTGTGGGGATGGTGTTTCAATTTCTCTTTATGCCTCCGAACTGCTGAAACTGGAAGGAAAATACATTTAATAAAACAGGTGTTTTTAATGAAAAAAAAAAAAAAAAAAGAAAAAAAGGCAGCATAATTTGGCCTTGAAAGCAGTACTAAGAAATAATTTATCACTGCAGCGGCGACAGAACCACGCTGCGTCTCTCACATCCCTGTTTCAAAGGAGACAGGGAAACCAGCCTGTGGTCTTGCCTGGCTCCTCCCCATGCTGTACCTGGCACTCCTGGGCTCCCAGGCTGCACCCAGGGCCATGGGCTGTCCCGGACACACGGCAGGTGGGTGAGCTGGACACACGGCAGGTGCCCCTGCGTTCTCATCCTGGCTCCCGCACCAGCCCGCACATCCCCGCTGCGCTCCCCGGTGCCCACAGACACAATCGGCCGGAGGAGGGTGGGCTCCTTCCCCTCCTTCCCTCTCCCGCCGAGGCTCCTCGAGCTCGGCAGTGCCCGGCACAGCAGCTTTGAGCTGCACGGGGCTGCAGGACATCCCAAATCCCCGGGGCTGGTGGCGACAGGCAGCTGAAGAAGATGCTGACCTACATCATCCACCAGACACTCTTCCTGTAGCAGTGAACAAACGATTTTTAGGTTGCTCATCGCTGAGCAACCACAAACACTGCCTGCAAAGGCACAGGAGTGCAAAGCCCCTGTCAGGCACTCGGTGCCTGCCGGTTTCATGAGTCAGGAATCAGTGATACATCCCTTATTCACAGCACTCAGCAAGAAAGAGCCCCCTTCAGTGCCTGTGAGGAAGGGGTTTGCCTGCTTGCCTGCAGAGCCAGCCACCACAGCTACACACATTTAGGAGGTACAGCACATATTTGTCTTTCTTTAGGGAGATAAGGCTGGAAAAATCTGGGACACCAGGAAGAGCTGGCAGGAGGCCTGCCGGTGTAATGCGGGGAGAAGTGGCAACACCATTATCTCCAGACAGGATCTCTCTCTCAAACATTCATGTGGGTTTGTCGGCCTTGCTTCATAAATATTTTCCAGACAAAGGTTTGTTTGTGAGCACTGTCAAAGCAGGGCTCAAGGAGTCTTCTTGGTGACCTCCAAAAAGTGCATTTCCTAAGGCATTCCCCTGTGCGTGTCTTTTCAGACACCCACTTTGATGTACAATGTTTACTAGGGAAAAAAGCAGTAAAAGCTGACAAAGGCTGCCGAAAAATCCCGTTTCAAAATTTGATGAGCTGATGAAAACAATTTCTGCCGAGGCCGTTGACCTCTCACTCGCCTCCAGCAAAGGGTCTGGCAGCTCCTGTGTGGCCCTTCCAGGGGCACTCCCACCAGGCTGAGGGATGCATATGCAGCTCACCTCCCCAGACTACTTACTGCTCTCCTGCCTCAGCACTGTCAATGCCCACAAACGGGATTTCTTCCCTGTCCATCTGCCCCAGAACGAGGTGGTGCTTCTCCATGTTTATGACACACTGTAGAGAATAAATGTCTTTAGGTAAGAGGCAAAACTGCAAATTAGAGTGGCCCCAGCTCCCCCACCAGCACAAGTAAACATTCTGCTGGAAAACTCCTACCTTCAGAGACTTCAGTGTCTGCAGCCCAAAGGAGAAGGGTTTCTCATTGTCTTCTGAAAAAAACAGGACAATTCAGATTTATACATCCAACATGCCCTCCTGGACTTTTTGTCAGTGACTCCATCCTTCTTTTGTGGTTGCTCTGATAAACAAAACCCTATTTATAAAGGGACTGGCTCCAGAGGAGAACAGGAGGGCACAGGATTGCAGGAGGGCAGGGAGATGCAGTGGTTGCACCATCAGCATAGCAAAGCCAAGCCTGCTGAACATACCCCCACACACACAGACTCCTTCTAAGGGGCCAAACAAGAACTTCCTCTATTTTAATTTTTGCATCTTCCTACAGCTTTGTTTTCCCTGCTGGGGTGAGAGGAAGCAGACCCCAGCCCAGTGGAGGACAGATGATTCTACACTCACCCACGACGAGGGCAGCACACTCCACGGGGACCGCTCCCACCGTGAGGGAGAGACTCTCGATCTGGCCGATGGCTCTCACCTTGTTCGGCAAGGAAACCACCTCGTCTTCGGCAGGGAGTGCTTTGAGGTGCTCCTTCAACCTGTGCATTGAAAACACTTCTAACATCAAATGGCCACGGCTTGGCTGTTGCAGCAAGGAGCAAACAGTGTTTGGAGGGTGCTTACACCTGAAGTGCTCTTAGCTTGCTCATTTCCCACGCTGTTACTGGAAAGCTGCTTCCCTGGCAGGTTGTCTGTGGGTGCTCTGCAGGCAGCCAGCAGCCCACACTCACATCAGCCCACAGCATGACCCACAGTGCAGCCCTAGGGCTGCCCAAAGCACAGCTTGGTACTGGATTTGGGGTTTTACCTGAGGAATCTTCTTCCTGCAGTTCCTTGAGACTTGGGGAATACAAAATTGCTTCTAATGCAGCGTGAGCATAAGGAAGGGCTAGTTCACTTCAGCTTCCACAAGTGGAGCTGACACTGTGTCCCCGTGGAATCATAGAAATGGTGAGGTTGGGGACCTCTAAGATCATTGAGTCCAGCTGTTAACCCAGCACTGCCAGGGCCACCTCTAAACTGTATCCCCAAATGCCACACCCACACATATTTTGGACACTTCTAGGGATGGTGATGCCACCACTTCCCTAAGCAGCTTGTTCCAAGGCCTGACCACCCTTTTAGTGAAGCAATTTTACCTGATATCCAAACTAAACCTCACATGGCACAACCTGAAACCATTTCCTATGGCCCTGTTGCTCATTACCTCGCTCGAGCCTCCTTTCAGGTAGTTGTAGAGAGTAATAAGGTTGAAGAGAGTAATAACTCCCTGAGTCTCCCCTTTTCTCCATGCTAAACATGGCTCACATCCAGGGCAGCCCAATCTGTGTTTGTCAGGCACTGCTGCTGGGTTTGATCAGAGGAAATGGGGACAGATCAATCACAATCAGCCCAAAGAACAGAAAAAAGGGTATCAGAGATATCCCAGGTACAGCTTCTCTCTACACCCTTTGAACCAGTCTGACAATACTAATTAATTATTTAGCTTCACTTTCTCTTTTAAACTGAACAAGAATCTAATGGAAAGGCTGTTTGAGGCGCTGATCTCTCCTTTGGATAAAAGCAGTATCAATTTTCAGCTATTTGAGGTGCCTTTCTGCTGAGCCGCATTGCAGCAGTGCATGTGTGTGTCTGTCAGTCTGTCCATCTGTCCTGGGGGGACCAGCACTCTCAGAGGACCCAGGACTGAGATGGGCACTGCCCACACCATTTAGCACAGGTACAATGACTGGGAGGGGTAGCAGAGAGAAGGAGCTGGATCCTCTCTGCTGATTTCTTGGAGCCTAGCCTTAAAAATCAGAGGGAACATATCAATGAGAAGTTGATGAGTTCCTTGGCCACCTCCTGCACCTCCTACAGCTCCACAGGGGATTTCTCATCCTGGCAACCTGTGAGCCTACTCCGCTGCTTTCCTCGGAGCAAGGGGGAGAGAGTGACTGGCATCATGACAAGACACAAGAAGATTTTTAAAAAAGAAGGGAGGAATTGAGCCTGAGCATCAGACACACATGTGCTGCTTTCAGGCACTGAGTCCCTGAGACCTGGGCAGCAGAAACAGGCTCTCACCTCTTTCTTTAGTGCTCTCTGAAGGACAGGGCTGCTGCAGCAGAGCAGTGCTGCAAGAACTGTGCTGCAAGAACTGTGCTGGACTCACATAAGTAACACAGGGAGCAGAGGAACTGTCCTAGAGCATGAAATCCCCCCCAAATGCCATTCTGTGGCCATCCTAAGCCTGGCTGAGCTGCTCCACAGATTGTGACAAGGTTGTAGTAAGCACAGCCACCTTTCAGTCACTAAGCACTGTTGTGCAAAGAAGTAATTAATACTAGGACAGGAACAGGCACGATTCATTTAGAGCCATGCAGTAGTACTCAGGGAGCAGGCGTAATTTTTGGGGGGATAATTAGTTCAAGTTAGCTGCAAAAAGCAATGACTCCATGGGAATAAAGTGCCAAAACCTCCTTGATATCCTGGGAGCTGATGCCTGGTCCTGTTCCTCAGAGATGAGAGGGAGTTCTGCTGCAAATTGCTGTCAGTCACCTCCAACAATCCGTAAATAGATCCCCTTGTCCTTTAACCAGGAAGAATTTGTAATTGGGAGCAGCACCAGACACCCAATTCTGAGCACATGCATGCACACAGCTCCTTTACACTGGGTGCTGGGCCAGCAGTGCTGCAGCCACTGGTGGGGGCATGTCCAGCAGCCTGGTCCCTGCCCTGCCATGGGAGCTTGCAGAGTTGGGCTGGGCTGCAGCCACACGCCTGCCCTGGGGACACAGAAGGCTGGGGAAGGGTCAGCTGTTCCGTGAGGCACTGAGTGACAAGCAGGCAGTGAGAAAATACAAATACATCCAGCCTTCTGATGGGATTCCCTCAGAGGTGAATAGGGTGGTGCCAGTGGCTTTCTATGCCATCTCCCTGCCATTTCAGTTTGGGACAGGATTTGGTTATAATAGGATGTTCAGGGGTTTGCCCAGTCACAGCCAAAGCCCTCCCCTTCTAGAATGACCATCACTGACATGAGCAAAGCCCCAGCCTCAGGAGCACAGCCTGTGCTGCCAGGTGCCATGCTCCTACAAAACAGAAATCCAGCTGGATATTTACCCTAGCCTGTCCAGGCAGGCAGACGACATGAGGTTGTGCTGTGAGCCAGTGTCCACCACAGCCTTCAGCTCCTTCCCCGCACACTGCAAGAGCAAGAAGAGATGGGAAATGACGTGTGGGGTGCAGGACAAGCCCAGAGTGTCCAGGGTCTCCACTCTGCACACACTGGTCCCCATGAACTCTCCTCATGCCAGCTCATCCCTGCTCTCCTGCACACTCAGATGCATGTAGGGTCCCGAGCTCTTCCTGGCTCATTTACCCCAGCAGAGAGCAGACAGGGCAGCCCCAGGCAGAGGGAATACTGTAGAGAGTGGAAAATGCAAAGAAGCACGGGGCTAAGGAAGAGAACTGTGAAATTACCCTTTGGCAAAGAAAACTGGGATGGCACTTGAGGAAAACAAACAGGCTGTGAGCACAGGGATTTGCCACGGATAATTCCATCTCAGCATTTCAGCATGCTGCCCCAGCTGAGCTACCCCCTCTGCCCTGATGTGCAAGGGAAGACATCCATCAGACCAGTTTTCACTGTGATTCCCTGGGCATCTCTGCCACAGCAGCCTAGAGCTGCAGAGGGAGTGTATTCCACAGCTGTGACAGTCCCATGGGAGCACAGCCCTAACTGGGAAATGGGGAGAACAAGAGCACAGCCTGAGACTGTTAGAAATAAAATCTGCAGGAAAAGAAAACACAAAAGGCTGTGGAGGGACTGTTACCTGGCAGCTCACCACTATGAGCTCTTCATCCTCCGTTTTCCCTGAGCTGCCCAGTTTGGTTTGCTTGTTGGTCTGTGAGGAGAGATCACCCTTTGGAGACCAGCTGCCTCGGCTGCCTCGTAACTTGGACAGATTTGTCTCCATCAGGCGTTTCTGCAGGATATTATGTGGTTGCTTTAAGAAAGAACACACACAGAAGAGCAGGGTGAAGTCAGAGGAAAGCCACACAGTGGCCTGTGTCACCAGGCTGCCTGTGGTGCCCATGGGCCAGTGCTGCTCTTGCAGGAGGGAGGCCCTAAACTCTCCCTCTCCCTAATTCCTAGACTACAAGTGTTCTTCCTAGCTAGCTCCGGCTTACCTGGCTTTGACTAAAGAGAACTACTTTGTATTGCAAAGTGAATAATACTTTCAAAATGTTAACCAGGCTTTGGGAGGATGCCTTTCTTTCACCAAACTCAAATTCAAGGTTTGATTGCATGTAGAAATCCAAACAAGTCTGGCTTTTTCAGGCTGGTATTTCAGCCATAATTGCCTTCATCTCTTGATAAGGATATTGGGAATTCTGTAGTAATGTGAAAAATTAGGATGTAACAAATCACTTTTCCAATGACATTCACCACCTAAGTATGAAGAACATCTAAAATTGCCCTCTGTGCCTCTTCCTCTCATGTTTTTATTTAGCTGCTAAATGGGACCAATCCTGAGTGCCATGCCACAAGAGGAAAGGGAGAGGAGGGGAAGAGGTAAGCTGGTCTGAGGTAGGTAGGTATTCTCCCAGGAATTCCCAACACTTTTCTCTTTCTCTGTCATTTCCATTTGCTCTGGGAGAAGCACGTTGCTTCTCAAGATCTCCTCCAATCTCTTTCTCAAAAGCCTTTTTAT
The DNA here is from genome assembly GCA_013398075.1 of Notiomystis cincta. Taxonomy (NCBI): domain Eukaryota; kingdom Metazoa; phylum Chordata; class Aves; order Passeriformes; family Notiomystidae; genus Notiomystis; species Notiomystis cincta. The sequence goes on from VZRX01011939.1 coordinate 305,104, forward strand.
GTTTAATGTTCATCGCAGATGGATGCACATACTCTGCTGGAGGTGAAATTACTCTGCCTGATTATCTGCTCATTTCTCTGCCCAGCTAATCTGCCCTCCCCGTTAATGCCTTTCCTTCTGATTTTAATTTGTCCACGCTGAGACATTCTTACTGGCTTATTCCTGAATTTTTGCATTCATTTAAATATGCCTGTGTGTCTGCAGAAACATCTGAACCAGCAAACTTCCTCATCCCAGGGGAATATCAGAGTCAGGATGACTTTGAAAACCTCAGGCCACAGCTCCCCGAGTTGGCCAGTGCCCACTCTTGTGCACAGCATGTTAAATAACACCACTGACAGAAGTCTAATGCAACCTGGCATCATCCTAAAATAACTGCAGCCACGCTGGCACTTCAGATCCCGCTGTGGGCACAGCACGGGCGGGGGAGCCGGACCTGACTGATGGGATGGGGCAGCTGCAGCCAGCACCAGTGGTCACTGGGACCTGTCAGCTCCTCGTGTCCCCACTTTACACTGTTCTTATTTCTGCTACTTGAACTAAAGTCCTGTGGCCATTTGGGGTTGCAGGTGCTGTGTCTGACCGACACACTACAGAGCATGTCCATGAGTGGGCAGTAACTCCTGGTGGGGGAATCAGCTCTGCCGCTGTGCTGCCTTCCCAGGGGGGCCAGACAGTGGAAACCAGCATTACATAGCTGGATTAAGGGCAGGCAGACTGGCTGCACTGGTACTGGGCCCCGTGTGGAGGGACAAGCAGCTCGGCTTGGAAGAGAGGGCTCCCTTGTTTGAGGCAGGAGCCGTAGGTGCACAGTCAGCACTGTAATCACCTCCAGTGCTCCTCACCAGAGCAAAAATGCAAGCCAGGGTTTTCTCAAAGTGGAGGGGATGTCCTTTTTACCCTTTAGGTTTGACTGCAGCTCAGGAACACATCTGGAAGACTAATTCTTCACATCATTTTAAACAACAAAAGAGGGGATAGGGCACTGTAGAAGTAGATGGGTGAAGTTCACCCAGCTGGCCAGAAGACAGCCAGTCACACAGCGGTCACCTCCTGGTGCCCAGCCCCACTCCAGGCAGGAGCAAGAGAAATTTCTGCATGGCATCATCCAGGACAGTCTGGGTGCTCTTCTGATCTGCCTCCAACACACTCCTCATTGCTGTTTTAACTGTCAGCTACCATTGAATTCAACCTAATTTTTTTAAACTACAATTTCTCCTATGGATTGTTAATAACAATGTTAGTAACACACTTGGGTTTTCTCAAGCCCTGGTTTTGAGTCTTGTATGGGATCCATCATCAAAAGAAAAAAATCCATCACTCAGCAAATAAGTTACCAGCACAAATGGGATTGTCTTCTGTTGACACTTGCCCTTCTGAAAATCACAGCAAATCCTGCCTCTGGGGGACAAATATTCCTTATGTTGTGCTCCAATATAGAAATAATCTGGCAATAAGGGGCTGAAAATGTTCCCTGCAGCACCTTTCTGTCTCAGGCTATTAATTAGTTCACTTTAACTTGGATTTCCCTTGACTCTTGTGTGCAACAGAGTGAGGGATGTTAGTCACAGAGATGACTCAAGTGATGGATATGTACTTGGTAAATGGATAATGTGCCAGGGGACATTTGCAAATGCACATTTTGCTGGCAAACTGCAAGCAGACCATATCTGGGAGGGAGGGAGAGGAGGAAAACCTCCTGACAGCAGTAGGGAAAACAGCTGTGTTCTCCCTCCAGTGTGGGCCTGGCAGTGTTTGAAGGAATTCAGATTACCTGGTAGAAGATTCCTTTGCATTGCAAAAAAACGTTGAAAGTTTTATAAAAATATAGAATGTTACACTTAATTGTGTCAGTGAAAAAAATAAGTTTTCCTAGTATCATTCAGCACTATAAAAATATGAGTCAGGATTCTTTTCATAAGATATGTCCCTTTCCAACCCTGGGACTTTACAAAAACGTCACAGTGAAAACCTAAAGAAGCAAGTGGAGACACCATTTATTGCTGACCTTATTTACCACTGTCTGTCAAAAGCATAAATAATTCTGCCCAGCTTTGTTCCTCTCTGATTTATAAGCAAGTGCATTGCTGCAGCTTGCAGTATTCACTTCTCTGGCAAGTTTCCCTCTATTTTGGCTTCTAGAGCTGGGGATAACAAGACCCATCAACAATTTCACTCAGGTGGAGATGAAAGTCAGGGAAGACACCAGCTCCCTTCCTCCACAAAGACATTCAGGAGGTTTGCCCTCTTCTGTACCTAGACAGTAGGAGAAAAAAAAAAAGGAAGAAGAAAAAAGGGAGTTTTAATGCTTTAACAGAGCTCATCCCAAGAAATAATCGATTTCTCTCGCTTCTTCCCATCCTCCATCCAAATTCATGTCTTCTACCAGCATCCTGTGCTGTCTGCATCTCTCAGGGTGACAAGGTGGGACAAGAGCTGCCCCCTGCACCCCTGTGTGCCCAGGCAGCAGCCAGATCTCTGGGCAAGGCAGCACACACCACATCAGAGCTTTTTGTGTTTGGGGCAAGAGTCAGCAAACTCTGGGGCGTGCACAGCAGGGAGGTGGGGACACCTGAACGCCCTGCAATCCATGCAGTGCTGCACCAGCTGTGGGAAGCTGGGGCCAGGGCCACAGGGCACCCAGGGTTGTGCTGAGGGTGTCCAGGGTTGCTCTGAGGACATGATGGAAAGGGGAAATGCTTTTGTTGCTGTTGCTGCTGTTTGTTCCTATTTATAACTTTGTTTCTCAGCTTGTAAAGCCATGCGGGACTGTTTCATGCAAAGCTGCTCTCAACTGGTCTGGTGACTCTCAGAGCAAGAGAGAAGTGTCAGAGCTCCAGGAGAAGCTGCAGGAGCCAGCATGCCCTGTCCAAGTTGGGAAGGGGGTCATGGTTACCTTGTCAGGAAGCCCACATCCCAGCTAAAGACCATCTCGTGCCAATTTTCTGGGCTTCAGGAACAAGATAATAGAGGGAAGAGGCATCAAAACAAAGGCATTTCTGGTCTCTACATCCAGCCCTACATTTGCCAAATCCAAAGTATGCTTTTCAATATCTTGGTCTCATACTGGACAGAATGGAGTGCATAAAGGGAGTGAGGAGCTAGAGTTCGGTCTGAGCCAGAGCAATTCACTGGAAATGATGAGAGCATTGAAATGGATGATACAAGTATTTATCAATTCTGCCTGTGCACAGCATCACCAGGAGAGCTGCTTTAGGAGTTCAATAATGGCCCACAAACTGGGGGATGCCAGCACACCCACCCTGGTGACCCGCTGCTGGGCACAGTACCCGCTGCACTGTGGCCAGAAGGAAGGGGATTTCTCCCCAAAACTGGAATGCTCGCTGCCAGCTGCTGCAGTGACAGACAGGATCTGTTCTCACCACCTGTCACCATCTCTGAGGAGCTGTTCCCTCCTCTCTGCTCCTGCCAAGGCTGTTGGAAAACCCCCGTGGGAAACCCTACATTAATAATGCCGGTCACGTCAGAAGCCCCTCCACACACGTCACCACAGCTGCCACGCAGCTTGAGGCACAAAAACGTGCTGCTTTGTGAGGAGATGCACAATTATTCACAAGGAAGCCATGCAAATGCCTTGGGCCAAGAACTCTGATGCCCTGAGCCTCCTGACCACGCAGCTCAGCCTCTCTGGGCATGAGCCTCTCAATCTGAGGCCACGCCAAAGTGGAGTCCCGTATCTTGGAGGGTCTCCCATCTCAGAGATGCACAATCTCCTGCTCCTCCTGGGGAGGACTCTCATGACATCCAGGCAGGCACAGCAGTGGGGACACATTCCTCTTGCAGCAATGACCTCTCCCAGCCTGGGTCTGTGAGGGGTGAGTGTGGCAGCGTTGCCTCACTGCAACACAACCCATGGATACATCTCTGAAATTCATGGAATCTTCTCTGGGGCTGCGGGAAGGGGCCGGGGCACATGCCAGTGCTCTCATTTTGGGGACTCCCTGCACACCCCATGGGACAGGAAGCTGTGGCCAAGGGAGCCCTGGCCACATGTGTCCACTGTGCCATCACCCCCCACTGTGGGGACAAGGGGGATTTTGCAGTGGGGTGACCCACACCAAATGGGTTCTCACCTCATTCCCAGGCAGGGTAGCTCTGCCACACTGCACCTTTTTTTTGTTCTTGGAAGGGACTGGGAGCTGTGAACCTCCCCAGGGCTTTGGCATATCCCTGGAGAGAGCCCCCTGTGCGGATCCTCCTTGCAGGGGCTGTGGGTGCAGCAGGGGTGATGCTGCAGCCATGGCACAGGAGCAGGGAGGACACCTCAAGCCACATTGGTGTGTCCAAGGTGGTGACAAGGAGCCCTGGTTCTGGGGTGAACCTGGTCCTTGCTGTGCAGGGCAAAGGACTTCAGTGGTCAGAGCCTCTGGCTCCTGCCACCTGTTGATTCTAATCTGGGCAGAGCAAAACCCACCATCAGGGACCCAGCCCCACACACTGGGGGCCACCGAGCCACAAAATGTCATTTAGACTCTGCTGAGAGCAGTAATAATAACACCATCACTCCCTGAAAGGCACTTCACTTCCCTGCTGGAGAGCTGCAATTCAGTGGAGACCAGGAAGGCTCCTTCTGAGTCCTTCCCTGGGCAGGAGCTTCACTTCCTACAATTGAAAAACGCTTGGGATATAAAAAAAAACAATCACTTCCATGTGCACTGCAGAGAACAGCCAACTCACTCCACTTGTCTCAGGCAGGCAGAGCCAAGCCTAACCCAGCTGAGCAGGAAGGCTCTGACAGAACAAAACATTAAAAATAAAAAAATTGACTTTGTTTTTCAATAAAACCCATATCAAGCATTGAAAAAAAGCAAATATTGTTTTATAAGGTCAAGATTTTTTGCAACACTTGGGCAAAAAAAAAAAAAAAGGAGCTTTCCCTGGTAGGTATGTTTTCCAAATTTTACCCCTTATGTCAGAACTTTTGATGTTACATTGAAGTGCCCTTTCCCAGTAGCGAGAGCTCAGACATTTGCACAGTATTCAGAAATGCTCTCCAGCCGCCAGACATGGCGAATAACACCAAGTACAGGATCACACAGATCACTGTATATGTAAATATTTTAAACCTAAAATTATGTCTCTTCAGGGTTAAAAACCCCATATAAGCACAAGCCTTTATCAAAGTGTGATCTTGACAGGTTTATATTTTGAAATAGCAGTGACTATACTTTACTGAATCTTTATGATTGTTTATGATTGTGAATCTTTATGTGTTGTGTGTATGCACAGATCACAGGCCAACATGTGTGTGTACGTATGCATTGTATGAAGCCATTTTGACTTACTCTGACCCAGAGAGGAATTTTGTACTGCAAACAGTATGTCATTTTCATGCAAAAGTAAAAAATTTTTTAAAAGTATTTAAAATTAAATGCTATAAATTCTGAGTGCCAGGCATCTAAAAGTACCTACTAGAAGAAAACAACTGGTTATAACCAGCATCATATTTCTACTCCCTTCCTTTTACATAGAAAAGTCACATTTTTTACAACCAGTTTCTACATGCATCCAACTTCTACTAACAGAAATGAAGAAAGAAATAGACACTGCCCTACCAGCTTCTTAAGTCTCCTTCCAATAAACACAATTGAGCCTTACAGTATCTTTCGAAGTCCCCAGCTTCTTCAGCCCGTCCAGAGGGAGGAGATCTGCAGAATCCTTGTGAATAAACTGAACCGCCTGCTTCATCCTCCTCTGCTGGCGGAGAGACGCCGCTTCCCTGATCTCCACTTCTTTCCTACTCGGCTCTGTCAGGATCCCCGAATAAAACATCTCTCCGCCCGTGCGCGGCTCGCTGCTTGAAGATGCGCGTCTCGGGGAGCTGAGATGGGGGGATGCTCCGTCGCCTGCGCTTTATAGCCGGAGCCTGGTGACGTGAGGAGGCCGGCAGGTGCCTCGGCCGGAGGGGTTGGGCACATCGCGACTCGCGGCACCAACAGCGGCGGGGGAGCTCGGGCTGCTCCGAGGGACTGACACATCGCTCGCTGCCCTTCCTCCCCGCTGCCTCTCCCGACAGCGAGGCTGGCCACAGGCGTTCCACGGCTCGCAAAGCCCTCCCGGACGGAAGAGAGCACCGGAGCACCGGCACGGGGCTTTGAGAGCCGCACACAGCCCCGGGAGGCAGCGCACTGCCGGCCCACAGCTGGATTGCCCTGGGTGGGCAGCTGAGGTGGCACGACAGGTGACACTGCCCGTTTGGTACCTCACACCCGGGGGGGCGCGGGGTGCCCCTGGTCTCACCAGAGCATCGCCAGCGGCAATCCGGGTCAGCACTGTCCACTCAAGTGCCCAGGAGAACTGCCACAAAAGTTGTCCCAGCCAAACTGGGGCACCTCAAATGTGGTTTTACACAGGGTTTCTGTACCCACCAAATGTGCAAGTACAGCACAATTTGACTAATCACTAACACCCACATAACTGATTGTTAATCAGAGCAAAACTTGGCAAAGCAGTGATAGCTTTGCAGCTTTTGTGCTGCTTGTCTAATGATCCAGATACTGCTGGAGTCAGTCTTGCTGTAGCTACTTACCTCTGATCCCAGGAAAAGCTGGGAGATGTGTTGCAGGATGAGGGTGCTGGCATTACCTTGGCTGCCCAGAGGTATCCTTTATTCTTCGTGGGCAGCTCTAGGCTTCCAAGAAGCAAAGTCCCTTTTTCTGGGGCTGGGCTGTCCTTTAACTTGTTTTATTTAAGCATGAACAAAGTCTCCAGGAAAATTCCTCTACCTCTTTCCATTACAGTGTACAACATGAACAAACTTAATAGACTCTCATACTATAAAGATTGATTAATGTAATAGTTATAGAAGGTCATTTTCTTAGCAGGACTCACAGCACACTTGGGTTTCTTTCACTGCAGCAGTGAGTGAGGGCAGCAGGTCCTTCCCTGAACTTTCTGCTTTCCAAGTAATTTGTTGCACAGAATAGGTGCAGAAAAAAAGCAGCTCTGCCTCAGAGAAACAGTACAGATCTGGAACCACTCCAGGGTTTGGTTCTTTTTTAATTAAGAGAGGTCTCTGATATGCTAGGCAAAGCACAAGAAAAGCAGATCTTAGCCCAGGATTAGCCAAGCCAGACTTCCAGGACACTTCTTAATGTTCCTGAGGAACTGAGACACTATTCTCCTTTGCTCTCCTGAACGAACAAATGCTGGACTCACACTTTCTGCTCACCAGGACACCACTGGCACCCTGCAGGCCCTGCAGGGAGTGGGGCTGGCACAGAGCAGGGCTGGTGCCAGAACAGCAACTCTCTGTGGGTAAACTTACACATCTGAGCTCTGGAGCTATGGACAAACCATGTATGTTCAGCCCCTCCTCATGTGACCTGGGGGAGAGGAAGGAAAAAGTCAGATGATGAGGCAGATGCCATAAACCCGAGCCCATTATTTCACAACCTCACATAAAGGCCACTACACGTGAGCCAGCCCAGCTCAGTGAATGTGTCAGCACGCAGAAGGATAACAGGGCTGACAGTCTGAAGGGGAATATGATTTTTATTCCCTGTGCTGACTCAGCTCATTACACATCAGGACCATTGTTCCACTCTGGGCACACACGGCCGGGAGGATAAAAGCACCTTATTCTTCACCTTGGGAGCTATTTGGCACTTTTCCAGCTGATTAAATAAAGATATACGACTGCATCCATGCTCTCCTGAAGGCAAGGAGGAAGCAAAAGGGCTGCCACTGAAACCAGGAGACAATTTTTAGTTTAAAACTTCATGGAGTAGCAGCACTCTGCCCATTGCATTAACAAAAGCCCAGTCAGCTCTGGCTTGTTTCAAGAAGAGTAAAGCTGTTAGCACAGGTGGAGCATGGAAAGCCCCCTCACACTGCAGCTCCGAGGCTGCAGCCTGGGTTTCCATTCAGCACACAAGCACTTTGTCTGAGCCCTGCAATTTCACTCCTGCTGTATGTTATAAATGCACTTTGTGCCAACAGCGCCAAAGAAAATCTGCTCAATGCTCAAGAGTAACAAATGAGATAAAGGCCTAATTCCTCTTTTGATTTTTAATCCTTAGAAAGAGGAAAGGAGCAGTCAGTCATGCACTCGAATTACACAGGATCCACACTGAAAGAGGAGATCAGTTTGGACAACTCAAATCCAGGGGTTAAGATGGTTAAATGGTTACATCATTTATTTGCAGCAGATTAGCCAGTGGTATTTCTTCCCCTCCCCATAAAATATATCTAAATAGGGGCACGTTTCAGAAAAATTCCCATCCACTCACTAAAGACAGGCCTGTGCATGATGACTGTCCCTGACTCAAGGAAAGTTCAAAGGGACAAAACCACTCTTCTTGCTCTTTCCTGCCGCCAGAGCAGCTCGGAATGTTCCTCTGCACCTCCACATAACATCAAGTCCGATGTCAAAAAGAGGCTTCACAGGGCTGTGATGGAGAAAACCTCTCCAGCTTGGCTCTGACCCTGCCCTCCAGGACAGGCTGGCTCTGCCAGACAGCCGAGGTGCCGCCATGGACGGGCACAGGCGGCGGGAGAGCCGAGGCTGGCGGCTCTGGCAGGTACCGGCAGAGCTGCCGCAGGTTGGGAATGGGCTCTGTCCCGTGCCCGGGGCATCTTCCCCAGGCCTTTTCTGCTGACCCAGCAAAGTCCTTTATGTCAAACCCCACGGCAAAGAGCAAACAGAGGGAAACGCTGCTTTCCCTGGCCTTTCCAACATGTCTTTTGCCATCACAGCTGGGCACAGGGTAGGCAGCGCCACAGGGCAGCCCTTGGAGGGAGGGGAGAGGACGCGCAACTTTGATAAGCTTATCAGCCACTCTACAGGGCAGACAATGCCACAGCGGCCCTGCCTTTCAAACGCAATTTGCTTTACCCGCGATGGTTATACCCCTATTTACAGCCGGTCTCTACTGGCTCAGTCCCCAGTCACGCCTGCCGCTTAATCAGCGTGAGGGAAGAGGAGCTGCGGACTTTCGCTCGCACCCCCAATTCCATCTCCTCTCCCGGTGAAGAGGAAGGCAGCAGCAGGCAACGCAGGAAGTGGGTCGGTCCTTTCTTTTTTTTTTTTCCTTCCCTCCTTTTTTTTAATTTCTCATCTTTCCCTAAAAAGAAGTGATTTGTTAGTGGTTGCCATATCCTGAAGAAATGTGGAGATGCCCCAGAAAACTCTAAAGAAAGGACAGAATGGTATAATTTAACAGAAAGAGAAGCAGGCAGCAGGTCAGAAAGGAATAATTTGCTCAGCACAAAGAGAAAATTTTAGAGAATCCCATAGAAAAGATTATGAAGAGCTTAAGAAAGCACAATAATTGATGAATTAAAATAAGCTTTCTGTCCATCAGTGCATTAGTAAGGGTCAGTTCTAGCCTAATCAGGAAAAAAAATGGAATAATAGGGAGACTACAAACCAGAAGTTTTTTAAAAACGTTGGATACAAAAGTCCAGAAGGATTTACTAAGCTACTTAATTTTCATTCCTAGCAAGACAAAGACTATGGATAGACATGGAGAAATCCTCTAACATACAAAAGTAGAGTCCGGTTGAGATTCATGAGAAATGTGGCCCATTTTGTCCAGTAACTCCACACTCACCTTCTGTCTTTCCAGTGCTGACCAAGAGAAAGGATCTCCTGAGCTGGGAGATGAGCCCCACCACAGCCATTTCATGGAGACATCTATTCCCAGGGCATCTCTCCATATTTATCCTGGGTGCAGTTCCAACCTCCTTTCCCCATGCCTGCTGTGTGCAGAGCCTGAGCTGGTGGCATCAAGCACGAAGCAGAGGCACAGATGACACTGGGAGAGGAATCAAAGGTTGCACAGCTTCCCCCAGGGGACTGAACTGAATTTATCTGTCTGGTTCTCTTCATACACAGAGGCAACAAATGCATGAGAGTTCCAGGAACACAAAAGCTGCACATGTCAAAACAAGAGATTAAAATGGCAAGTCTTGCAAGAGCTGCCTCACCTTTATTTTCCCTTCTTTAAAGAGGGTGAAACAGGAGAAGCTGGCAGGTGACTTGCCAAGCACCAAGGAAGGGATAAGAGGACAATAAGTCCAGGGGCTGGCATGGCAGACAGAAAGCCTGGCCCCCCAATCTCCACCTCTTGGATCCATCAGGAACAAGTGCAGCCCTTAACAGAGGTGATGGTGGCTGCTGTGCACTGAACTGCACTGCTCCTGCTAAGGGTGAAGGGAGAACAGGCTGGCTGTGGCCCCAGCAGCACCCATGAGCTCGTTTCCTTCAAAGCAGGACGAGATGGTGTACATAGAGGGCAGGTGACGTTTCTCCCCACTCTTTCTACCCACACCAACCTCTGTTCATTATGTGCAACAGCAAAATTATTTCAGTGTAAAATTTTCAAAATTATTAATTTGAAGAAACATTAATACATGCTAGTTCTCACCCTCCCAGATGTATGTTAGTGTTGAACTGCAAATATTTATTTTTAAGTAGTCTACACATATATTCAAAGTGCCAACCATAACTACATCACTCAGACTTCCCAAACCTCAGGGGATTTCACTTCTCCTGTCCTGCAAAAGGCAGCTTGTGTGCTGAAGGCTTCCTCTGCTGCTGGGGCATTCCAAGCCATAAATTTTACATTCAGGTCATTAAATATATAGGAGGGATCTTGTTAAGGCTAAACCAGGGCGAGTCACTTCACACTACACAAACACAGTTTTCTCGCTCCTTTCTCACTTTCTAGGAGCCTGACATCTGGAGACCAAGGAGGAGCAGGGCAGGACACGCAGGAATGTCTCTGCTGCTCGGGATTCCTGAGCTCTGAAAGCCAGGAGGAAGAGGGCGCTGCTCTTCTTCGCATCAGGTTCTATGTCAGTCCAGCAGGAACTGCCAAGGAATAACCGGGAGGCTGTTGCTCTGGAAAAGCAGGGGCTGGTGGGACGAGGTGATGGCTCTAAGGAGTAGCAGAGGGCAGGGAGACCCAGGAAACTGGCTCACCACTGGGTTCTGCAATGAAAAAGAGCACAGGTAGGATCATGCAATGGGGCTGGGATTTCCTGGCTTATCCTAGAGGCAAGGAATGCTGTTGTGGAATTGCTGCATTCAGTGTCTCTCCCCAGACCCAGCTCAGAGCACCTGGACAAGGCAGAGCTTGAGAACAAGCTGTAAAAACCAGAGGTGGTGCCCAACCACCTGAACAGCAACCACCCCTCAGGCAGAACTTTGCTGAGCCTGCTCCTGTTTGCTTCCTGCAATAGTTCCCAGCCATCCCTAACAAAGGGATTAAGGGCTCCCCATGCCCAGGGGGCTGCAGGATGCCTCCACTGCCATCAGCCACAAGACTAATGCCACCTAACAAGAGACACAGAGAAACAGCCATGGCAGGAGCAAGGACAGCACCCAGTTTTCTCCAACAGAGACGTGCCATGGTTTTCACCTGTATTTCCTGTCCCATTAATAATTTTCTCCCTTTCTTCTGTGCAAGGCACTCAGGACAAAGCCCAGCCATGCTAGCAGCCAGTGATTTCTGGATAAAAAGGAGCCCAGTCTTGGTCTAAATACTCCAATACAACAATGTATTTCTATTCACCAACTCACTTAAGCACCTGCTTAAATGCTTTTGTGAATAGGAATCACAAAATCTCTCCTTCCCAACATGGTGAAAAGTCACTCCTTAGTACAGTAAATATCAGTATGCACACAAAATCATGTGCAATAGGTATACATTTCCCTTGGATACTTGAGACATCTGTGTTTGTTTTATATCTGTGTGGCTAATTAATCATAAGGCAGCTGGCCAAATTTTTCCTTGAGTCAACACCTTGAGCATTAGTGGAGAGATGGTGGGGATACATGGTGCCCACAATGACATCCATGCCTAGCTGCAGTCATGGAAGTAGTTCCCTAACCCAGTCCTGACTTGGCAGCAAGAAGTTTTAAATAATTACCCCTTGATTGTCGCAAACATGGAACACTGGGTTGTCATTTTCTCCCTTTTACTCTCTTCTCAAAACTATAAATTATCCTCAGGAACAACTGGCGCCATGAGCAGATGCCCATGATGGACCAGGAGAAGAACATATCACAATCATTTTCCACTGGAATTGGTGCCTATATCCAAGGTTTTCTTTTCCATAGCCCCATGTCTTCATCAGTGTGAAATGCACACTGGCTCCAGGATAGAAGATGGAAGCTGTGGAGTGTGTGAGGGCACAGACTCAGTGCTCTGCCCTCTCCACACAATGAGAGAACTGAAGCAGTTGCTGAACCCTGAGCTGGGGATGAGAGCAAACCAAGGCATGGTTTAAGCAGGAGCAAGAACAGGAAAGAGTGGCAGCTTATACAGCAGAAAGGGTCTTCTACATCTCCTGTCTCTGGCTGACCAGTTTAGGGCTGGCACAGGTATCTGAGAGTTCCTTGCCACAGGGGGGAACTCTTAGTCCTGAAAGGAGTTATGCAAACTCTTTAAAAGCCCTCTGCTTTTTCTGGCTTTCTAGCCAAGGAACTTCCCTCTGGCCAAGTATGAATCTGCTGCAGAGGCATTTCTCATTCCAGATGCTTTGGAGTGGTATGATTCCTAAATAGCAGTACTTGGGAAGAGGGAGGAGGAACTCTTCAAGCAAACTCTGTGGAATTTACCTCACGGAGAAGACAAATCTCAGAACATAATTTAAAACCTTGCAAAAANCTGTCTCTGGAACAGGATAAATTCAGGTCAGCTCTGAAACAGAACTGCCTTTTGAAGGGTTCTTGTATGGCTTACCCAGTGTACCAGGTGATGGTGACAAAAAAAACAAACTCCAGGGATGAAGTAAGCAAGTGAGCTGAACAAAATTGGAATTTCCCAGCTCTTTTGCAAAAGCCCCAAGAACAGGTGCTTATTTCAACTCGTGCCAATGTGGGATTCACCAAGGAACAACATTCTTACTATACTCTTTAAAAGACTGACTGTGAACCTTTTCTGCCACTACCAGTTAAAGGAGTATTCATAGAAGGATTTCATTTGACAAATATTGCACCTTCTTATGGAGCTTGGATCTAGGACAGCTTTGCACCTTTCCTTCAGAGGAGAAGAGAAGGGGGTAGCTTTTTTTGTATATCGAGTCTGAAATTGATCTGGTTTCACAACAGACTAATATTCAATGAACTCAGAGTCTGAATGCGGTAATTTAAAAATATATAAATATTGGAACTTTAAACATTCAAATCCCAAGTTCAAGAAATGCATCAAAATTATTTTGGAACTTTGTGCTAAATCAAAATCTGAACCTAAGATATTTACAGTATTCATTTAAGATAAAAATATTGTTTATATCAACATTAGAGAGGAGGTCACCACAGTGTTAGTCAAACACAGGATCTCTCACCTCTGTGGAGCTCTTATGTTTATTTTATGAAGCCAAGACTCTCAAGGGCCTCAAGTATAAGTGAGCTCCCATTGTACCCTCCTGCATGGCCCATGCAGAGCTGCAGCAACTCCTGAGGGGTAAGATGGAGTCAGAAATGTTGCTGGATACTCAGGGCTAATATTTGCTCACGTACAGAATCGTCAACAGGGCTTCAATGCAGCTCTCCTAACACAGAGGTTGTGTTTGCCGTGTTGTGATTTGGTTAAATGTCTCCACCTTCAAGTCCAGGCAGCTAAAGGACACCTGAGCTCACACTGGGCCCCAAAAGGAAGGCAGCTGCCCCAGCAGAGCAGGGGCACAAGCTCTGTGGGCAGGAATGATGAGACACAGCACTTTGAGATGTTTCTGCCCTACCTTGGGTATAATTTACTGCAGGATCATCTGCCCAGCCACTGATAGGAGTCAAGCTGTGATCCAGCTGAGCGACCAAACGATGTAGGAAATCAGTAGCTGACTACACAAACAATTTCATTTCCAAAGATAAATGTTCAAAGTCCATTATTGACATCTGTAAGAACTGAGTCACCAGAGTGATGGGGCCAGGCAGAGTGCCAGAATCGCTCGCTGTTCTCAGAAGTAAATAGCAGCAACTGAAGTTACACATTCACGGCCCATTTCCTCCAGCTTCCTTTGTGGTTTATTCTGCCTGAAAATCAACAACTTTCAACCCACACATTTCCTCAGCAGCAATTTGGAAGAGACAGGGGACAGCCCTGACTGATGGTCAGAACTCAGTTCAGAAGGTCTCCTCCACTGCAGCCTGAGGTGGCAGCAATACCTGGCCCAGCAGCACGGGTCCTTCTAGGCCCCATATTTGCATTGTGTAAAAACTCCAAACGCAATGTCATTTACAAATCACACCCCCACACCCCCCAGACGATTGTTCAGAGGCAGTGGTGAGGCCCAAGAGCTGCCGAGGTATCAAAGCCCCGTTTCAGCCGACTGTCTGGTTTAGAAGCCCCGTCCAACCCCACCCGCTGTTTGCAGCAGGGATTTTAGCAGGATCTGCCTTTGTTGGGGCCACATGCTGCCCTCTCGTGGGAAGCCCTGCGGATGGTACCCTGCTGCCTGGGCACAGCGCCGAGCCCGGGCACAGCACCGCGCCGAGCTGCTCCCACAGCCCTGGCGCAGCAGCTTCACGCAGACCACCACAGCCTCGCTAGCTGAGCTCCCCAAAAATCTCCTAACTTGAGCCCCTTCCCGATATTGCTGGCAAGAACAGACCCTGAGAAGTGTCTGAGGGAGGGATGAGGCTCTAGCATCTCATGTGACGTTATGCCAGAGCACATGGCCAGAGCATCCCTAAGCCAAACCGTCTTCATCGGATTTTACTTCTCCATTCCTTCATGAGGAAACATCCTGCTGGGATATAGGCCTTTTTTATCCACTCCAAGAGCAAATGGTCACGTTGGCCTTGTGTCCTGCACAGAGCTGGGACTCAGTTAAACGCATTTGTGATGTGTTTATTCCAGCACTGCCGCATCCCTCTCACACCACAGGCACTGGCTGCAGGGCTTTCTGGACAGCTCTGGGGAAGACAGCAATGCCTGCAGTGTTGAGCCTTCAGTTCCTAGAGCTAAACTTCCTTCTCCCACTGAATGAAGTTGCTGTTCTCAGCATGGATGAGCCTTTTCAGGGTTTTATTTTTGTAAGTTTGCTGAGAGAATTAGCACCTACGGGAGCCAGGGCACAATAGTTGTGCTATGTACGCCAGACAGGCCCCCTGAGCACTTTTCTATCGTCCTGTTTTTAATAACTGCTCTCAGCTTTTCCACACAGCCCCTCACACCAGCACTGCACCAGTAACAGCAAACTGAGGGCCACCCAAAATCCATGAGCAGTGTTGTGTCATATACAGGCTTGCCCACTGGACACAGAGATCCTGAATTCCCCATTTTCTGGAATGCTTTCTTAATTTCCACTTTAAACTTCACAAAAATCATGATCCCCCTCCCTTGCCCTTAGCTGCTTTCTGTGGCTGGGTTTTACCCCAGCTAGCACCTCCAGAAGCCAGGTGAGCTGCAACAGGTGCCAGCTGCCACTCTTATATTTGAAGGAGGCATGGAGGATGAGGCTTCCTCTAGCCAGGCACAAACTTGCTCTGTACAGAAGTGTTTCATGGCTGTGTGTACTGTGCATAACAGGCAACACCTGAGCTGAGAACTACTAAAAGACAAATTGCATCTCAAGTGACTACTTGAGAATATTTCAGCTTCCAGTTCAACTCCCTCTCTCCTTAAAACTACAAAGCCTTGATTTCCTGATCCCCAGAACTGTCACAAAATGGAAATTTCATGGCATATGATTGTAAGTCTGCATTGCCTATTGAATAAACTTCCCAGTGGAAAAAAAGAAAGGTGGCTTTGGTTGCATCAGATCAAGTTTAGCAGCTAGACACTTTGAGGGGGTTTCCTTTATGGATTCTGTATTTATAGACATCTCCAGTAAGAAAAAATATTTCAAGGTGTTCTTTTCTGACCTGTTTTTTCTCACTGCATACTAAACAGGCTTTGCTTCATGGAATTCAAAAAACTTCCTCTTCAAAATGTGCTTAATCAGAGAAAAAGCTGCACTAATACACATATATTTAAACAGAGAAGGATATTTGTTTTTCCTTTTTAACACCTAAAGGGATTTAATAAGGTCGTTTAAAGAGCAGCACAAGAGTGTCATACATAATTTGCACTGACTTGGAGAAAAACTAGATGAACTTACCTACTGAGTGGAATGTGTCCCTTGAGTTGTCTGGCTCCTGCTTTCCCCACAGGTGCTCTATTTGTATCGCTGCTCGTGGGTGTTCTCTGCAGTCCCAGCAGAATATGTGTTGTGGAAAGCAGACTTCCACAAGAGAGAGTGAAAATCTGCCTGTGAGCAAAAGATTTGTTCAAATTAAATGGGCAGCAGCAAGAGGTGCTGTGGGATGGGTTTGTTCCAGGCATCCCCAGACACAAACCTACTTGTACCAGCCCCGAGTTTGGTTCCAGTTCTTTAAGAAGTAATTATTTGTCTCTTCCAGCAGCAGCCTTGCCACAAGCACAGTTTGAATGGAGCAACAAGCAAAGGAAGACTGGAAGTATAGGTACATTTTTGCAGTCCACATCTACTGTGTTTACAGGATGCCATCTATCCCATCTATATATTATGCATGAGGGAAAAAGCATTTGCATTTAAGCTTGTTTAATTCATAATTATCATAATGCCATTCCTTCCTGCTTACCCACACCAGACCTCCTCTGATTCCTTGGATTTAAATAAGCTTCAAGTCTTGCTCTCCCTATTCCCCTATCAATTATTTCTGTTATGTAAACACCCAAAGGTCCCAGTCAGAATTTCAGCTCCCACTGCTGTGAGAGTTCCCAGGATAGTTCATGCTGACGTTCCCTGTCCCAGAGGCTGAGCACTCGTGTCCATCACTGTAATCCAGCACTGGCAGCATTCACAGAATCAGGAAGAATATTTGAATAACGCAGTTTTCTCCTCTGATCAGCCTGTAGTCACCACACTCTTCCAGGGCCTCTATATTCCTGTATGTCATTTAGGTCTTTGCCACTTAAACCAGTGTCACCTTTCCACAGCAAACAGTGGAATAGCACAGTTGTGTCTTCCAAAACCACACCAAATGTACCTGGGGGGACACATTCAGTGAAGTACAAATGAGTCCTTGTCACTGTGATCAAAGGAAACTAAGGGTCAAACAGGAAACTGAATAAATTAAGGAAAATATACTGGGATTACTTTATAAAAGTTTGATAGACTGACTAAAAGTAATAATCTCAGCACAATATTAAAAACCAGTATTAAAAATCATTATAGATTGACTTATTTTCAATTTCCTATGACCTAGTTCTATTTTTCAATTCTAAGAAAATAAGCCAGGGAATTTAATGACACTGTGGTATAATCTTAATAGTATTCTGGGAACTTGTGTCTTAACACAGGTTTTCACCTTGTTTTCCTTGGTTTGGGGGTTTTTTTAAATTATTTTTCATTTTAAACAAGGTGGTTTGGGGTTGGGTTTTTATTGTTTGTGTGGTGTTTCTTTGGTTTCACTTTTTTAGGAAAAATAATCAGATGAATCTACAAAGTAATAAAACACTTTGGTGTTACTTTAAGTTGTTTATCCTGTCTTCATGCAGCTTGTTACAACAGACCAATTGACTCCAGCTCGTCATATAGGAGATATTTTTAGAATAATTTTTAGATTTAATACCAGGATAATTCTGGTATTTTACTTGCTAGAATTATGTGTACCTAGTACGTGAAGAATTGTATCTTTATGGGTATAGATGTAGCCTAGTAATATATTACATGAAACAGTGCTGTGGTAAGCAGATGTTCCCAGGACAAAGTGTATTTGATGTGCAATAACTTGTTAAACAACCATTAAATTTGTCAAAACTGTTATTTAGAACAGCAAAGATAACTAAAAATATTACCCAAGAACTTCATGCAGCTAAAAGTTCACTGGTTTATTTCTCTTATCAAGAGTAACAGTCTGAAACATTTTACATTAATTTACAATCATCAAAAAGATCCTTATGCTTATCTCGTGTAGGTGGCATTGAGTCATCCAGTTGGCGTTAATTATTATTCCGAAAATTCAATCTTGTTTTATAAGGTTAAACGCTTTTTGAGTCATTCGTTGCCAAAACACAACATCAGTCTACAACCACACAGAAAGTAGAAATTGAAATTTCTACAGAGCCACTACCATCACTATGAAGATACCATGCCAAGTGTTTACAACATTCTGCAAGTTGTCACTCCTCCCAGCATCCAAGGTAGCAAAAATTCCCTCTTCACTTTTTACTGTACACACAGCAACTACAGTAAAAGGGGAAATTTTGATCCGTGCCGCCAGATCAAGGGTAACAGAAGTGCTTCTGAGTCATTTGCTATTTAGGTAGGGAACGAAAAGGGCTGCGGGACAATGAGGATTCCTCTGTGAGACAGGGCAGGTTTTCCCCTCAGCCTCAGGGCGCCACTCCGCTCTCCTCCGAGCCACGGGAAGGGCCTGTGCTCAGGGGCAGGGCGAGCCAAGTCGAGCTCGCTGGGCACACCAAGACAGCCTCATTTCACCCGTTAGAAACATGTGGATGTTTCGCAGCTTCGGCTTTCCTGAACTCTGCTTGAACCCAGTGGCGGATCTCGTGTCCCCAGCACCACGAAACAGCGCTGCTCAGGCGGGCAGCCCCCCGGCAGCGAGCACGGCAAGGACTGGCCTGTTTTCCCGCGGCACCGCGCACGCAGCCCACGGCCAGGCCCTGTGCTGGGCCCGGCCCAGAGGCGGGCACACCCCGGCACTGTCCCCCGTGCCCCGCCGCCAGAGCCGGACTGCGGCGCCTCGGCCAGCCCGGAGTGTGCAGCCCCTGTGCCACACAGCGGGGCTCGCTGGGGTCACTGCCTCTGGCACGGGAAGCCTCCAACAGCGCGGGGCTAGGGGCTGTGCAGCCAGAGGGAAACCATCTGGAAATACCTTCCTGGGCTCTCTCCACAACAGGACACTTCACCACAGATGCAGCAAAGCCTCCCACCACATTCCGCCTGCTCTGACATTCCTCAGCCATTCTCCTCCCCAGTCACACTGCTTCATGCCTTCTTTCAGATAATCCTGCCCCCTCTCCCCACGAAGGCATCCTGTTCAGGACGGAGCACAGCTGCCAGGAACGCACAGGGACCCTTCAGCTCTGCTAACTCTCCCTGTGCCTCGCAGCCCTGCTCTGGAACGGGCATTCCCGCCGTGCCACCGCCGTCCCCCAGCGCCGCTGCAGACACGGCTCTCCCTCCCGGCAGCAGCACAAACAGCACCCGCCCTGCCCAGGCCCGGCAATCCCGCAGCAGCAGCAAGAGGGACACGGCGCCCCACGGCCTCATCCTGAGAGGCTCTGCTCCTCAGCTGTGGCCAAAGGCGTTGTCCCTCCCCTCACACCATGGCCAAGACATGTCCTTGCCCCACACCCTCCGTGGCACAGCAGCTCAGCGAGGCTGAGCCAGGAGCACCCGTCTGCTCCAGCAGCGCAGGGAGGGGATGCAGAGCCCAGCTCTTGGTGAGGGTTTCCTCCGTCACACTCTGGACGTGGTATTATTCACATACAGCGGTTAAATACCACATGCCAATGCAATGAAACCCAGGAGATCTGACTCCACGCCCTAGGAAAGAGAGCATTTGTCCTGGCTACCCTGTGAAATATAAGTACCTTTCCTAAGATGGCACAGGGAGGGAGTTTGGTGCCCCTTGCACTCTCTGGCATGGCCAGGGACCAAAAGATAGAAGTCCTAAGTCCATTTCCAAATGGATGGGACTGTGGCAATCTCCCTTCAAGGCAGAAGGTCCCCAAGGTACATTACTCTGAGAGAATGGATTGTATGGCCAGAGGAGATGTAGGTGTGGACAGAATAGCTCTGAGACAACATTTCAATCAGCACAGTTCTCCCCACAGGCCCTCTCAAGGACAGCCTTTCCTCCAACAGGAAACAGCCTGAGGAGAAGGACACAGAGTCTGGGAGTCCTGAAGAATTTGCCATAGACAACCTTTGTGGCCACAGGCTGGCTGAGTCGTCATACCCTCCTCTCCAGCAGACAGGGAAACGGAAACAGCTCTTCTCTGCTCAACAAGGCCATTGCAAGGTGCTCAGAAAATGCAGAGAATATAACAACTGAGGCTCATGCAAGAACCTTATCCAGCTTTAAACAGTGTTGTACCAAGAGCATCATCTATGCAAAGCCTGCACTTAAAATGGGACTTCTGTGTTCACCTGCAGGTGCTCAGAGGACAGAATTTTGTACAACTTGGCAGATGCCTTTGGCTGTCCCAGGCCTACACATAGGGACAACACTGGGATTTAGAAAAGAATCTGATCTGTTCTAACAGTTGCAGACAGCCCCAAATGGAAATGTCCAGCGGGTCAGGGCCTGTTTTCTATTGCTGTGGTGCCCCCAGTTTATTCTGGTGTCACTCCATGTAAGCCAATAGGTCGTTAGCATGGACACAGAGTGAGCCAGACCCTGAACATTCAAGCTGATATTCAACCCTTTGCTTTATGCCACATGTAGTTCAGAGAAAAACTGCACCCTGTGCAGTTCTTGGCCTCACTGGTTTGGATTAAACCTATGTCAACTTTAGCTCTGAATTTCCTGAATAAAGTTGAGAGACATCAATCCTGTTTTCGCTTTCAGTGAGACCAAACATGAACTCAGCTTTGTTGAGGTAACATGCATTAATGGTAGCCCAGGGTTCATCCCAAACCACACTACTTAGCCTGTCTGTCCTCATTAACTTTTAGAGGTGCTGATGAAGCAACGGGGCAGAGCTCTACAAACTTCTGCTTGGCGCCATTCAGTTACAGAAATCATGGGCAGTCTCCAATTCAGGAACCCGTGAAGTATCCTTTGGTACCCAAAAGGTATTATCTGGAAAGGAATCAAAATTCTGTTCACCAAAATATTTATATTAGCTGAGAAAGCCAAACTCTGCCAAGAACGGAGCTGGCGAGCTTCCCTGGAGTGTCTCTGCCAGTGTGTAAAACATAGAAAGCAGCCCCACCTACCACAGCCCCTCTGTGCATGCCCAGGGCTGGTTTAGCTTTTAAGTACAGTGCCAACTATTTGTAAGGCCTCAAAAATCTGGAAACTTTGGAGCGCAGCAGCCGAATGAAGGATCTTGGGAACATCTCTCTTGACTCCTGGGCTGTGTACTTGAAGTAGTTCTGTGGATGTGCCAACACGTCAAACAACGCTTTTATCAGCTTCTTGTCCTAGGAAAAGGGAAGCAGATTTTACAGCAGTTCCACAGAGGAGTTATGGTCACTATTATCAAAGTTTAATGCCTGTCTAACTCATAAAAGATTATGGGCATTTTACTTTTCAACTGTTTCAGGGGCTTACAAGCAGAGCAAGGCTGACATTCACGCCCCTGGGAAGTCACTGGCATTCCACGTTAGCAGCTCCAGAATTTCTTCCCTCCTCATACATCCAAACCAGCAAACCAGCAAACAAACCACAAAACAAACACACACTTGAGCTGATATCCAGCAAAATAAAGGCATGCACTCAACTTCCCTATGGAAGTCCCCTAACCAAGGTCAGAGAAATGCACAAAGAGATTTCTTTCGCCCAGGCAGGAAAAGCTTTTGCTCATCTACAGGCTACAAAAAGCCAGCACCAAGCACTTTCCCAATCAATTAATTTCCCCAGCAGGTCTGATCCACCTTCAATCCCCCTGAGCAAAGGGTCCCATATCCACTGCTCTGCACAATCAGGATCTGCTGACTCACCCCGTTTCCCTGAAGCAGCACGTCTGCTGCACCAAGGAACAGACCCCATGCAGAGCAGGAAGCAAACTCACACCAAATAATATAAACAAACACCAAATAATATCATTTCCAATCAAAACCAACATGTTTAGTGGAAGGAATGTACCTTAAGTATTTCTTGATGATTTTCAGAGGCATAAAGTCTACCATCCCGAACGATATCTTCTATTAGCTCTTGATAATCCTCTGTGAGGAATGCACAACAGAGTAATTTGCAGGTTCACTTCACTTGCATACTCAATACCTCCCTTGGCTACCCATGGAAGCCCTGCCCTCAGAAGAAGGAGTAGTACTTGGCCCTCTTATTAGCAGTCAGAAAACATTCCAAACGTTTTTGTGTTTACTATGAGGACAGGGTACTCTGCTGAGCTGCTCAGCATCAATCAGTCAAAAGCAAAAGAAATGATAAAGCGCCCAAACTGGAGTGCACACTGTAACCAAGTAACTTGCTCCAAACCAACTGAACTGCAGAAGCTCATCTGTACACACCCACAACCTGTTACTGACTTCTTTCTACAGAAAGAAGAAAAAAAAGATTAAGTAAGAGGATGCTTTTTTGAAAGTAACCCCCCTAGCTAATCATAACCTGAAGTTCTTCAAAAGGAGATGTCTCCCCTGAAAAATTATTTTTCCACCACAGCTGAAACTCTGCAGACTACAGCAGAGATGACTCCCTCACTAATCCAGTGTGAACAAAACATTCAATATCACTTCACTTTTGCTGAAGTGCAAATCCTCAGCTCCAGTTTCACACCTCATGATTCTGACAAGGATGAGGTGAAAATCTTTCTTTTGAATATAGATATTTTGCTGTCTGGTTCTACATCACAAATGGTAGCTGCAACACCATAAATCCCAGGTACTTGGGCTCTGCCTAAATCCTAACTGCGGTCACCCAAGGAAAATGGAAACGCACTGAAGTGCATAAAACTTAGATTCTATCTCTGAGCTCTGTAATTTGCAGGCCAGCACCCAGAACCCCAGTTTTTCTTTTGGAAGGCATGGGGTCACTTAAAAAGACTGCAGTGCACTGCAGAGTTCCTTAAATTAGGTTTAAATGAAACAGCTACTGGAAGTAGCTCCTGGTGACACTGCTGGGAGCACTGGGCCGCCCTGTTGCTCAGGGAGGGGAGCTCTGCATTGCTGCAGCTGCACTAGCCCTCCTCAGCCCAGCTGCTCACACCCACTTACCATCATAGGTTACATAAGGAACTTGGAATCCTTTGGCGCTGTTCCCTTCATTCGACTTGAACTGGATCCACAGTTTCTTAGACCTGGAAGTGAAAGCTATGGGGCGCTCGTAGGTCTGGCAGGTCTCGTACGTGGTCACCGAGTTGGAAGAAGCTTTCCAAGAAAACACAAAACAGGCACTTCTGTGATAATGCTTCATAGTAACGAGCTCTTAGAAAATAGGTTAAACTGCCACAACAAAAATTCATGCTGGTGGCCACAAAAATGTGGCAGGCCATCAGTGGATAGCAGGCCATCAATGAGGGACTTCTTGGTGAGAGAGTATTTTCCTCTTTCCTAAAAACCAGTCTACTGTTTGAAGGATGTGCCTGTACTAGAAACTGAGGTTTATCCACACATCAGGCACCTGTAAGGATTAGCAAGCTTTTCTTTCCTAACCCAGGCTAGAACTGCTTAACATAATGCATGACTGGTTAGCTTGAATAATCTACCCTTTCTTGACAATATTTCTCTCAGAGTTCACTGACACATCATAGCCTTGCACCCTTGTTTCACCGAAAGCTATGGAGCAGCACTGACGAATAGGACTTCTCCATTTGCCATTTAAAGAAATTTATGCTCTGAAGTAGAGGCCAGGTAGACTACATGTAGTTTCTGCAAGCAGCAATGACTGTGAGAACCCTGTGAGATGTGCATCAGTGAATATTTCAAGACTCACAGCTTTTTCTCATCACCAGGTAGTCTCCACACTCGTCTTCTATGGGAAGAAATATTTCTGGAACCACGATCAGGATGCGGCGCTTCGGCGGTGGGTTGATATTCCAAGTGCACTCAGTGTTTGCAGGGTAGTCCCCAGGATAGTTGGGTGATTCAATATATCCAGTGTAATCTCCCAGCTCACCTCCACACTGCCTGTCTGGAAAAGGAGCACAGTATGCAGGACAAGGCAAAGAGAGGTCACCCTAGAGCTCTCCTGCCGTCACTGTCAGCTGCGCGGGTGAAAGACACACACATTTTCCTTTTGGCATCTGCTGCAGAACAGTTCTCTTTGCCAGCCTCTCACATTTCTCTGTAGGTGTGTTTACATACATCTGTGTGTATATAGGGACTCCAGAGGTGGTTCTGAGCAGCCACCTCTCTGCCCTCCATTCTCCCTCTTTAATTCACCCTCAGCTTCCCACACCACGGTTACCATAAATCCAGAACAGTGGCTCCCTTTGTAATTGCCTCTTTCTAAGGTTGTTATTAAGAAGAAAGGGTTACCAGAGCTATTAAGTTTTGTGAGCCAGCTTCCATTCCTCTTAATAGGAGGGAAAAAATCAGGGTGCTGAGGACACAAACTCTGCTATATCAAGGGAGAAAAGGTTTAATAGCAAGACCTTGAACAACCCAACACCAGCTGGCAAAACACAGTCATCACCTACCTTGACAAGGACGATGGAACCAGTGTGCAGAAATGGTCTCTCACAGACCTCAGTGAGCCATGTGGGGTGAGATGCAGGCAGGCAGCAAAAGAGGAGAAACACCTCTGCCTTCTCTCCAGCTCCCTGGAGCAAAGCTAAGTTTTGCCCTTAGGGCCACTCCGAACATTAACAGCCCAGTCTTTTTATTTGTATGAGAGCATCAAAACCATCTTGCTGTACTTACTTTTGCACTGTGTAATGTTTGTTGACCCATCAAAATCAGTAGTGCTGTTTCCAGGGCAGGAAATGCAGTAATTTTGTCCGAACTCAGGCTGGTATGTCCCAATTGCACAGCGAATACATCGGTGAGTTGTGGTGTTGTAAAAATGGCCAGGAGAACACTGAACTGGACAGCAATTAAATATGCATCATGGTTAAAAATGTGGCAGTAGCATACTAGAATATGCTTTTATACATTTGTGTAAGACCTGCTGTAATTTCAGAAACTGAAATGCCATATTAGTAAACTGTGGGGGTAGCAGAAAAGAGCTAATTAAGCAAATTTTGGTTCATCGGGTCATTTTGTGCAAGTTCAAAATTCCCAAATGCAACACTATGAAGTGGTTCTGTGTGAAAGCAGCAATAAAACCATATTAATAAACTACAAGGGTAACAAAACAATTTCAGTTTATCAGGTCATTTTGTACAAGTTGAAAAGATCTACTATCAAATGTAGTTTTCTATGCTACACACTCCCTTTTTTTTCTATTCCTTTTAAGCTCTGCTTACTCTCAAATAATTCTTGATGAATTTTGGAAGCTGGCTCAGCCAGGAGTCCTTCCCTACATGCTGCTCCAGTCCAAATGCTTCAGATAAGCTCCAAATAGTTCTTGCATCTGTGATTCCATGTCTCATGTGGCCTCTTCCACATGCAAATTCCTGAGCTCTTCATTCCAGTTAATAGAAAGAATTCCTTTAATCTCCACTCCAATTTGAAAACTGAACCTCATTTATAGACTTGTTTTTGTTTATGTTAAATAAAACTGAAGTCAGTTCCTCTTATCTTGATCCAGAGTTTTAACATCGCTTTTTAGTGCTTGAATTTTGCAAAAATAAAAATGAAAAAAACGGTATTTGTGGGTTCAGTGATTCTACAGTGAAGAAAACCATTAGATATCACACCACTACCAGTAATATTAATTCTTCAATGATACTGCAAAATTCTTATAATATGCTGCAATTCTCAATAGTAAACACATCTTAACTGAAACTAGAGATCTCTTAATCCAAACCACTACCAAATGTTTGCATCAGGACCTTATTTCTATCCTTTATTTCTGCTCTGCAGCAGCAGATTTTCTGTTAAAATCTTTGTCCTCTAGTGATTTCTATAAGTAGTTTTCTTTTACCCATGGCTCTTGGTAATCAGCTTTAGAAAGAATTGAGACTTTACTGAATTTCCTTGCAGCCAGAGCAGGCCAAGCAGCTATGAGACTCCTGGAAGGATTGACCCTCAGCAGGAGAAAGAACCTTCCCTGAATGCCCCACCTGAGCAGCAGCACTTACTTTTGCCTTGGACTAACGCAGTTCATCAGATAAATCCTGGCCTTACCTTTGGTCTCACAGTCCTGAAACAAGGATGCCCCACTATGCCTTGTGGTCAGACCTCCTCCACAGGGAAAGCAGGATACTCTCCCAGCTTCAGGCTGGTATGTTCCAAGAGGACATGGCAGACAGGGCCTGAAGCCATCAGGAGAATATTCACCAGGGGAGCACTGATCTGGGAGAGGAAGAACACACATTATAGACGAAGGTTTGTTAGCGAGCCTGCAGAGGACCTGAAACCCCACAGTGAAACTGCTCTCCTTTACTGGGGCAGCTGGAACCAGGGCTCCAGAAATGAATGCTGGCAATAGCTAGAGCTTAATACCTCCAATGTGCACTGTAGAACAGACCTTTGGTGCTAGTGAGCTCTTCTGGGAGCTGGAATGGATTTCATGCTTGGTTGCAAGGCCATATTGACACTCAGCCTGTCCAGTGCTCTTCTGTTCATCTGTACAGTGTAATTATGTAGTGATTATCTCCTCTCTCTAGCTAAAGAGCTCTTGAACTCCCTCCAAATGAGATAATTTAGCATTGAATCTAAGATGCCAGAAACATACTTCCAGATTTTCTATAAGTATTTTAATCTTAATATTATTGAATATTCATATTTCATAGTCATTATTGGATTGTGTGAAAACTCCAAGTGCAACAAATAATTGTGCAAATTCAGTAAACTAAACATTATGCCTCAAAGACTTTTAAAGCAGAAATATTCTTGCCATTCCTCTGATACTGGATCTTGGATAATGATTATCTGTGCGCTGGACTGCTGTGTTCTGTATGGGGCACAGGCAGCACTAACCCAATCTGATTTTACTTTAACACACACCTCAGTATTATCTAGCAAGCCCAGCAATATTCATGAGTATCTTTGAAAAGTTCTGGTTTTCAAACTTTTCACAAAAGAATTGGCTTCAGTGTCGGTATTTAATAATTACCCTGCTCTGGAAAGGCACAAAACACTGTTGCAGTTGTTCAGCTGTGCTGAAAAATTCTGTCCTTTTAAGACCTGTTACGATAATAAACTGTTAGTTTTAGTTTATAGCTCCAATAAATCACTCAGTGAATAGCTGTTTTGTTAGGAAGTTAAATTGGCCTTGGCTTCATTTCAGGATATATGACTAACAACAAGCAGGGCATTAACTACCGGTCATGATCAATGATGAAGAGGTTTGTTTATGGCTGATACACCAAGAGGAATAGTTGAGTGTTCCTCCTTAGATTAAAAATAAAATGCAGCAGGTTAAGCAATGCTCTGTAGCTTATCAATGAAAGCTTGTGAGGAAGCCTTAGCTCCTGGTTCTAACTTTTTCCACCACACATCACTTCTGCCCTCATAAGGACACACATTCATTTGCTCCCACACTTTTCAAGCCTTTCTCCATTTTATAAACATTCCTGCAGAACACTCATCTCTGTACACTTTGTGCACTTCCACAAACATGAATGAATTCAGGCTTTCATTGCAGCACTCCTAATAAGGTAAGGAAAGAGCACTATTTACAATTCCACGACAAGGAAAGACAATTAGGGTTAGGAAAGGTGATTCTGAGAAGTGACTACTGACTTCAGAAACCTGGAAGAAATGGAGAGACCTCAGCAAATCTCCTTCCTTCATAAAAGTCCATGGCTCTATGGGAAATCAGTGCTCTGAGTGGCCTTGCTAGAAAATAGCTGCTCTCTGCTCTCTCGCCTTAGGTTGTCTTTTTCCATTCACTTTAATCACATGTCAAGTTTGGGGTGGTTTGAGCTTGTTGCTTTTTTTTTTTTTTTTTTTTTTTTTGGGGGGGGGGGGGGCGAGTTTGTTGGGAGTTCTTTTGGTTTGGTTTTTTTTTTTTGGTTTTTTGTTTTGTTTTG
>VZRX01011939.1:332986-361924 GCA_013398075.1 Notiomystis cincta
CAGCTGTACATTGGGGGGTTGTTTGGGCTTGTGTGTTTTTTTTTTTTTTTTTTTGCATTTGGGAGAAGGGGTGTGTCTGTTCTCTGTTTTGAACAGAAACACTGACCATACAGATTCAGTCTTAAAACTGTACTTCAGGTTTCCTAAACTTGCTCAGAGTCCAGCAGAACAGTAGGACATCTATCAGAGCTCAAAGGAAGCCTGCCCTGGGCAGGAATCAAACCCACAATTTATGTGGTAATGTTGCATTTGAGAACTTATCCCATCAGATCTCTCTCTAGACAATTTTACCATCTGCATCTTACTTGCTTTGAAACCACATGTTGTGAAAACTGTGGAGCTCCCTGTGGAATACAACTGAGTTAATCTACATCTTCTTGGATTATTCAGCTAAGTGCCTAATTTTTGAAAATTTGCATTGAGGAAGTAAACTTAGAAAGACTTCCTCAGACATCAATGAGATCCTCAATCTGGGCCAAAGGAAAACTTTTCCATTAAATCAGAACCATTTGAGTCAAGTATTTCCTTTTGATTTTCCTAAAAGGTGGCAAAATCAGAAAGAAAACGGCTATCTAGGTACCAGCACTGCACCACTGTAACAGGGTGTTCAAATCCAGCTGAACAAAGCTCTGACTTCTGAGACACACCCAACACCTCAGGCTTTGATTGATCCTACCTGCATTTGAGAGAAGAGTTCAGTACACCCACACAGAGATTTTGCTATTTACAGTCTAACAAGTCCTCAATATTCGATGCAAATATTAGAAATACTCCCTGCCATTTCAATGCCTCAAGCTCATGAATAAATCAGTTTCTTCACGTGACTACATCAAATCAAGCTTTTCACACTGGTGCAAGTGTCCAGAGAGTTCAATCCACAAACGTATTCCCTGCAGCCTGCTCCCAGTTCCTCCTCATCTTCCACCTAGAAATGTTTCAAGCAGGCCACTTATCCAGTCCCACTGGAGCACAGAGCTAGGGTAATGAGGAAAGCCTGTTTAGAAGCTCACAGCATTCACAGGGGCCCAATTTAGCATAACAGACAGTGTTAGATTCAATTATAGTAACATTAATAACAGGGGCATTATTTCAACACAGAAATCATCCCACAGAACTCCATAGGACTGTGCATAAAATTAGGATGACCCTACTCTTAAAAAAAAGCCCAATAAAATTAACAAAAAACCAAAAATCCACAAGAAACACCTCTAGGAAGTTCAACTTTTCCAGATATTTGGTTAAATAAAACAAGTACAGAAGTTTATGAGCTTCATTTTGCAAAACTAGGAACTGCATGGCCCCACCTGACATGTGGGAAATACCCAATCAAAACCAGATCTGAAGATTTGCAAATAATGACATTAAGACACAATTCCACTGGCTGGCTTTGCTCTTTTTTTCAGAAACTTGATTGTTTTTCTCCAAATGAACAAAAGAACCAATTGCCTCTAGTAGACTTCATTTCTGCAGCCACTGTCTTTGTTTATCTTCAATACCCATTAAAAATCTGGTCTTGAGTCTCATGCAGCTGTTTTAAAGGGAAAAAAAAAGTGAAAGCTTTTCTGATGCAAAAAACAAGAAGAAAAGGGGGGGGAGGGCAGAGAGGGGCCCACAGGGAACCAGGATTAACAGTTACAAAGACATTTAAAGGCTCTTCCCCTCTTTTCAACACATTGGCCTTTGAGCATTTGCTCCTATAGACAAATGCTGTAGTATCTCAGGGGCTGAGAAGGTGAACCTCATAAAGGAGGTCATGATCCACCAATTCACCATTTTCTTAAGAATGATGCCTTGACTTTATAAGGAAAATCACCAACAAGTGATGCAAATTGATACTGAAGCGGCATCCTTTAAGTTATTGTGCTTTAGCAGGTCACACATTTAGGTCACATGAGATGCTTACAAATTCTATGGATTTATGCCTTGAATCTATGATTGCCAGGGCAAGCAGGTTAGCAGGAAAAATAGCACCCTTTTTCCCCATTTGATAATTCATTTCTTCCTCTCGGATTTTCATAAAATTAAAAAAAAAAACCCAAACTAAAACAACAGTTGTGTACCACAACTATTAATTATAACAACTGCAAAGGCAGGCAGCACTCTGCTTTTCCTTTTACATCTCTCTCTCATACTTTTATAATGCCAGTATCATACCACATACAAACCTCTGAGATGTGTTTCATCATTTTGGATGAAATGTTATTATCTCACTTGCATCCTCTCAGCTGAGGGGACAAAACAGCTGAATGCTGAGCAACAAAATGCACTGACACCTCCCACAGTAGATTAAGCTGCTCATCATTTACATCAGAGCAGTGCCTGAGACAGTGCTGCTCATGCCTGCTGTTCTCTGAAGTGACAGCTCTTTGGGGGAAACCACTTGCAGCTACATGCTGTCATGTCCTTTTTTGCATCCATTTCAGGAAATGGTAATTCTCAGTGCCTCCTTCCACCTCTGAAAGTATTGGTGTGTCCAACTCAAAAAAAAAAACAACAACCAAATGTAACAGGCAAGGTGTACTTTTGACTCCATGGTAAATCAGTTTCTGAAAAGGAATTGGTAGTATTTAAACAGTTGGTCTTTGGCTGTTAAATATCTCTGAAGTCAAGCTCATACTGGAGAATGACCACTTGTAGCCAGGCTAATGAGTGAATCTGCATTTTCCCCAAGACAAATCTCCTCTCAAGGCAGCATGTAGCATTTCCAGCATCCTCAGAGGGTTCACATGCAGTCTTGAGGCACTGACATTCCAAAATGTATGTTTGTTACCTGAAGATCTACTTCAATGCAGAAAGATCATAATTCTGCTACGAGAATCCAGTTCTCTGGGAAGGTTGATGAAGGTTCCATTTTGCTGTGTGCGCATTTCATGTGATATCCATTATTACGGGCATATCACTGGTTGCTCCTTGGAAGCCAAATTCAGGACTTCATGGGATTAACCAACATGAGCCAGCTCACACATAACAAGGCAGAAAAACACAACACTTGAATCTCTAAAGCATCAGGAAATCCCAAACAGAATTGTACAATAAACAGTAAAGTTGAAATAAACTACACTGTCCCTTGGGATCAGCAGTGAATTCCCTTTTACCACCAATAGCTGTTTAAAGAAGAGCAGGCACACAAGTGCAAGCATCCAGCATATTAAGAATGATAAAATACCCTAGAAACCACATCTAATTTGTTCCTGGTGCCTTTCTAAAGCTTTTCTCTTCTGTGCTGTGCCCAACTCAAGACAGCAGGAGTTAAGACAGGAAAATCAGAGATAGAACTACCTCACCAGAAGTGTGAAACCAAATGAAATTTATCTTGCTGCTGCAATTGCAGGCCAGTTACCCAGCACAAAAGCTGTTAGAGCTGGAGCTGGACTTCCCCTCTGACACTGCTCAAATATAAATAATGTTTCAGACAGTGCCATGCCAGGAGAATTCTACCACAGGAAGAGGACTAGAACAAAACTCTCTGAATAAATAAAACTGCATCTAACCTAGCCATACTCCAAGTATTTGAAAATAGTGAAATAAAAGCTGTATTTCACTCAGTAACTGCATGAAAGAAGACTTGTAAATCCCTTTGGTTTACTTTGTTTCCTCACTGCTTCCTATTCCTCTGGCCAGACTGAGCAAAATCCTTTTGCCAAAGTCCTCTGCTGTCCAGAGATGACATCCACCACCTGCACTGAATCCATCTGCTGACCAGTATCTCTTGCTGTTGGAGCCACTTTCTCCCCAGAACCACCAGCATGTCCAGGTAAGCAGAGCCCCAATCATTTCCAAAAGTTCCCAAGCAGCTCTGCAAAACAATCAGATCAAAACAAAGGGGAAAAAAAACCAAAACACCCTCTCCCACACACACCCCTGAGCTAGCTTCTTGCGTTCCTTCACACTGTTCCCACTCCATTCTCCTCTCCCCAGCCTATTTCCTTGCTCCTTCTGACTGGCAGTCCAAGCAGCAGCGACAGCCCCCCAGTGTTACCTTAACCATTCACCCTGGGACAATCAGCTTTTTCTAAGGAAATGAGGCGTACGTAACAACACTGCCTCTGTGTGTACTTTCATGTCCTCTCAGCAACCAGCCAGCACTTTGCTCAGCTCCCAGCAGCCTGACAAGTGAAGTAGGGAGGTCTCAAAGATACTATTTTTCTGTACATTTAATGAAAATAAGTGAGGAATGAGTGCAAGGAGAGAGACCTCCTTAACTCACGTGTAAGTGAAAGACTGTGGTGCGAGTTCCACCTCCTGTTTGATCACAGCAAATCTACACAAGGATAAGGTCTGAATAATTCAGCTGAAGAAAGGAAGGTTCATTTAGCGATTGCACCTTGTTAGGCAGGAGCAAATCAAACCATAAGGCACGAGACACACAGGCTCATTTCGCTGCTCACAGCAGCACCTGTTAGGACGCCCAGAGCAAACTGTAGCACCAATTCAGCAGCAGAAGAGGCCTGACTTCTACAAATTGTTCTTCAAAACCTTTGTCTTCATATGCCCAATGACTCTGTTTTAACCATGGACAGGCTGTTTGTGCTCACCAAAGAGCTCCCCAGGCAGGCATTCCCCAAAAGCCCCCTTCCTCTCTGAATTAGCACAAGAAATGCCAGGTTATGCTTCTCATTTGTGCTGCAACATTAAACTGGTTCTGCAGCTACCTAAAGAAAATTGTGTTTCTTTGCTGTTCCAGTTTCTAATTGTAATTCACACTGCCTTCTCCACCTGCAACATTTTTAGCTTACTCATTGCTGTTTTTTCCAGATGAAATCACAAACATCTTCAGAGCCAAACTGTGCTCTGTACAATTGGGCTGAGATAGATTTTTTCAAAGCCTTCCTATAGCATCCAAAAAAATAGCTTAAAAACATCCTTGTAAATTCATCTTGGTGAACTTTCCAGAATTTTTCAGACTTAGTGCAATGTTCCAAGAAAAAAAAAAAAGAAATCTTACAGCTTTTTCTGACATTTCCTGAGTAATTCCCTGCTTGCCTGCACAGATGTTTTAAACTATTTTTCTGTTCTACGAATCCAAGTTTTTCTACAGTTAGCAAAACTGGATTGGAAAATCTATTCTTAGGCCAAATGCTGCTGCTGGAAGACATACTAATTCAATGTGACAAGCATTTTAAAGGCTTGCTGATTCACAATCCACCTACACGCTGCCTACCCCATGCAGCCTGAATTAGCTGTCATGGTTGTTAGGCCTCTGTTAAGATGTAACATCTGACCCTTCTCCTTAACTTTTGTGCTTTGGAAGAATTTACTATGGACTGCATTCTGGTGGTGCCCTCCAGTGCCATGATAATTAAGACTTTTCTCAGTGCTGGCCTATAAACCCCCTCCTCCATGAATTTATAACTCCGTCATGAAGATTCTCTGGGACTCTGAGCTTAGTCAGCAAAGTGAATGTGACTGTATTAAATTCTGAGCAGTCTTTTCTCTGGAACAAGGGAGAAGTGAGGTGAGATGAGCACAAGCTCAAGAGCACAGCATCACACTGAATATTAAATTTAGTTTTAAAAGTAACACTGGTGATGTCGAGGCCATCGGTGCCTGATACTCTTCCCAGGATTTCCGCCTTTGAGTATACTGCAGGTGTACATCAGCGACAGTGCAGTGCACTGAGGCCTCATTCTACCCTGTAACACAGCAATTGCCAGCAATAAATACTGAGAGGGGCACTTGAGCAGCACCAACAGCACCCCCACTTGTGCACACACAGCCCTCCTGTCTCCTGGAGGAGCAAACCGTGACCCCCCCGGGCTGGGCAGGCCTGAGCAGAGCAGTGAAACACACGAGGTGCTGCCCTCCGGACTCCCCCGGGACTCACCACATCTGTGACCCGGATGCAGCTGTCCCACGCCACAGGACTGCTGTGGCTCCGAGGGCCTGAGAGCCTTTCTGGCCACCTCGTGGTCCGTGCCAGAGACGCGGATGCGGAACTGGTCCCTGCTGACCGTCTTCCGTAAGGTCCGGATGGTTTTACGGAACCGCTTCTCCGTCTTCTTGCGGGCGCAGCGCACGTCGCACGTGTCTGCAAAGCAGCGGGGTGACAGCCGTGCTCAGTGGCCGTGCACAGCATCCCACCCGGCTCGAAACACCAACCAACTCGAATCACTGAGAAAGCAACTTCTGGGAACGAGCCTGAAATCCTTAGGGACAAACACACTGGGGCAGCTCTTTGATCTTTGAAGCTATCCCCATCCCTCACTCTTTCTGAAGCAGTGAAATTAATTTTCAAAACAGGAGATACTTTTTATCATCATTTTGCGTACAGACAGAAGGGAAAAACACAGAAATTAAGGAGCAAGCGGCAAGAAGCTTCAAACAGCACCTGGAATTATTTTCCAACCAACCTGTCACCTCCTTCCGGCTTGTTTCAAGCTCAAAATCCGCAGTGATAAAAATCTCTCTAGTCGCTGTCAGTCTACTGAGGGCTCCATGACCTTTCTTGCCAGAGCTGCATGTTAGGTTTACATAGTGGAAGCTCTCCATTACTGAATTTTGTCTCTCTGTATGAACAAAATCAAAGGAAGCAAAAGCGTGGCCAGTTCTGTTACTGAACATTCACCCGTGCTCAGCACGTGGAGTTAGAGGAGCAAACCATCCCCTCCAGTGCCAGGGAAACACAGTTTGGCCGGTGTCCCAGCTGGTGCACCCGCAGAGAATCATGAGCATTGTCATGGCTTCGATGAGGAAATAAGGTTCAGTTAAAGGAAACGCCCAGAATAAGCCCTGGTTCTGGAGCACATAACCTGTCACTGAGCATTCAGCGCAGTTTCTCACTGTTACTCTGCTAAGGACAAACAATCAGACACACTGATTCATCATATTGTTTAACGACTCCTTTCCCCATTTTTTTCTTTTTTTTTTTTAAGTATTCCTCCTCAATTTCTGCTGACTTTGTAAATTCCCAGGCAATACTTTCTGCTTTGGAACAGATGGAAGAGCTGACCTCACTTTGTCCATCTGGGGTTGCTGAAGTATGAAAGGAAGACAAGAAAACAGAGGAATAACCCTTTAACAATAGAGTCAGCATAAAAGGTCAGGAGATTCTTCAACGAGGCATCAGACAGTAAGGAGCAGGTGAGAAAGGAAAGAAGAGAAACATAAAAAGTGGAAGAAAAGGAAGGAATCAAATGAACAAAAAGAATGGTTGATTTTACAGAGAATTTATTAGCAGTGTTACAAACAAAAAAAGGATAAGGGCTTCCCTAGCAAGACTGTGAGGATGCCACAAGGAGATCCTGGGATCTGAAATAACTGTTGCAAGGATCAAGGCCAGGCAGGAATGTGGTTCATGAAGTCAATGAAGCACAGAAAGCCTTCAGTCCTCTGTGCTTTGCTTGGAGTGCACTTCCTCTCTGGAAGGCACTTAATCCCTGACCTATGGCTCTTAACCTGCTTACCTGCATTTTTCTATTCATACCTGGTATCATCTGCTCCAGTCCTTCTTGAAACATCTCAGTCTTTTTCAAATTACATTTTCCTTCATTTAACTTAAAGGTTACGCTTATCTTGATGGCTGAAGCATCTTCAGGAAGAAACAATGACATGTTATTTAAAAAAGGAGTAGAAAATTGGGATAGCCCTAATGTCACATCATAATGATGAAAACAAATAATGTGCTGATATGAAATGATCATCACAGAAGACCTAATGAGATGCCAGAGCCCTCCTGCTATGAAGCTGGTTCACAACTGGAATTAGAATGAAGTGTAGTACATTTTATTAGGGAAAAAAAAAAAAAAGAGAGAGAGAGAG
This sequence comes from Notiomystis cincta, assembly GCA_013398075.1. Taxonomy (NCBI): domain Eukaryota; kingdom Metazoa; phylum Chordata; class Aves; order Passeriformes; family Notiomystidae; genus Notiomystis; species Notiomystis cincta. The sequence continues at coordinate 340,745 of VZRX01011939.1, forward strand.
AGAGCAGGAGAGAAAGGAGATCAAGACCAGATCTATTATTGGGTGAATCAAATAAGGGTGAGCTGAAATAAAAGGAGATACTCCAAATCATTCCAGAAAACAGTTTATGTCTACAGCTATAAATGCTTTCTAAACTTTTACTGTCCAACAGCTCAACCTCAACACATTGTATGTTGCCAACACCATTGAGGTTTGGATAACTAAAAGGAGATATAACTCCTGGTCTAGGTGTTTATTTCACTGTTGATCTTCTCTTTCTTTATTTTTGAGTCTCAGTTTGAATGATGCTGATGACAAGCATAACGGGAATTTTCTGCAGCAATGATGAACTACAATCACGAGGAAGAGGAAATAAAAATGAGATAGATTATGAGAGGGAAAACAGAACGTCAACAGTAATACCTTTGTTTCAGAGTTATCAATGAAAATAAATCAGTCAAACTATGTAAGAGTAAATGTGGTGATTACCCAGCCAGCTGGAAGCATTTGCATTTTGCTGCTTTTTCTTAAGCTGAGAGGACCTGCCACAGGTGAGGGTGTAGGCATCTTGTGTTCCTAACAGACAGACAGACAGTAAAGACACAGGCACAGTGCACACACTGAGGACTCCTGTAGCATGAAACACATTTCAAATCTGTCAATTGGCATCATCACACAGTGCTGTTCCTAAAGTGCTCCACGTTAGAACCTGTCTCTTCCTAAGGCACTGAAAGGATTGGAAGAGAAAGAGCATCTCTGCCGTAAGCACCGGCCGAGCCCGCAGGCCGTGTCCTGTGGGATGGAGGGGCTGCGTGGGCAAAATCTCAGGCCCCACGCAGGGCTGGAATGCCTTTGCCCCATTCACCAGTGCCTCTCAGGGCCAATTAAGGAATGGCCCAGGGAGCACAGAGAATTCCTCCCAGTCCTCCCCAGCTTCAAAAAGAGACTTGTTGTGAGAAGGGAATCTGAGGGCAGAGTGGTTATAAAAGACAAGGAAAGAGAGGCTTTCCTGGACACTCTCAGGGATATAGCCCTTTATTATCTGCAGTGAAAGAGGAGAGACCTCTGTTTACTGACTGCTTCTTGGGGCTTCCATGGCAGTCAGGAGGTTGGCCACCCTCACCCTCTGTACAGAACCACACGCTCGGCTTTGTTAGCTCTGACTTACCAGAGAACACCTGGACATCCGGAGAGCAGCTCAAAAAGCATCTGTCACTCCCACCACTCTTAATGCAGTGCAGCAATACCTTGGGTGACACATTATCAGACAGGGGACCTTTTGTCTCTAAATGAGATAAAACAAAGGCTCACAGAATTAAAATATCTACCTTCACCCCACTAATAATAAGTCAGCACGCAGCTGCTTTTGTAGCCAGTGCCTGAGAGCACCCATGCAATTAATATGCTGTTTAGACAGAAAATTAAAGCAAAATAAAATCATTGGAAGATCACACCACAAATGTAATTTCCTTTATCATGAGCAAAACTTCTCATGCAGAGGAATAAAAGGAAACAGAAGAATGAGCTAGATAAAAGCACAGGAAAGAAAGCATCAAAATCCCTCAAAGTATCTCCTGTTTTTGGGGTTGGTTTTCTGTTTGTTTTTCTGAGTTTCAACATCACTACCATCATGCCTTGCTAAAAATTAAAGCAGAATACCAGGAACAATGACTCATACCACTTAACTGGACAGACCAATGAATTTGACTGTAACCATATGGCCCATCAGGCACATCAGCAGTAGAAATGTATTTACGAGACACCTTACCAACACAGTCCTTTTTATTCCAGTGTAGCTTGTAGTTAGAGTGACACAGGCATTCATAGTCTCCCAGAGTGTTCACACACAGCTGCTGGCAACCACCATTGTTGATGCTACATTCATTGATATCTACAGAGGAAAGGTAAAAACACTTTTCAAAAGTTGCTCTTCCCAAAGTTCTGCACTCTAACTCCACTAGGTAAATATGCACACAAATACTGCTCAGTAGGGTTTGGAAAAGACTTTAGGAATGCTGCCTGTACACCCACCTTGAAATAGTTTGTCTTCATGGAAATCCTTTGATAAATGTCAAATTAGACCAAATGTTGGTAGCTCACAATTAAACAATATCCAGCCTCAGCAACATGATAACAAATTAAGAAAAGCAGATCACATCTGCATTGCACTGTGTCTGGTTAATTAATACTTCTAATTTTAAATAAAGACAGAGAACACAGGCAGGATTCACACTGACCAATCCTCCAAAGTGCTCCTAGAGATGCAGCTACTGTGGAACACTCTGGCTGTATGGGCAAACAACACCATTGCATCCCCCTTGTCTCTTCTGGCCAATTATCCAATTCTGGGGCCTTGTTCCAATAAATGCCAACAGGGGGAGAAATCACTGACAACACGCTGCCTCTGGTGCAAACTTGCTTGCTGCTGCAGAATGTAGCATTCAGCAGTGCTGTACCCCAGGGTCAGCACTGGGGCCAGTGCTATTTATCCTCTTCATTAAACATGGAGGATGGGACAGGAGCGCACCCGCAGCAAGGTCACAGATGATACAAAACCGGGAGGAGTGGCTGATACACCAGATGGTTGTGCCACTATTCAGAGGGACCTTGACTGCTGGAGAAATGGGTCAATAGGAATCTCATGCATTTCAACAAAGGGAAATGCAAAGGTCTCTGTCTTTGCTGCTCAGATCCACCCTGAGGAGGGCTTCACTTCTCTCCCGTAGCTTTGTGGCAATTGTACCTAAACCCAGAAATCTGCCATCAAGAAACCTCTTGAAAGTCCCATAAAGTTTGTGCATCTGAGATACCTACCTCCACACACACTTATCTCAATGGTAGTAAGTTCTTGTCACTGTTGTCCCCAGACTAGACACAGTAATTTGTCAGAAAACACTGTGAAACATATCACAAAACCAATCTGATTTGGGGGGAAAATATGCTCTTAACAGAACTGAGACAGCAGGGGAAGGAATGAGCAGCAGAGGAATAAAGGAGAAAGAAGGCAACAGCTTAAACTGGTATTGCTGCCTAAAATACCACAAAAATCAGCCTGAATCTTTGGTTTTCATTGACCTTTTATTAGGATGGCAACCTCTTATCTCCAGCTCTTACTGACTTCTTCCATAGAGGTCAGAAGGTGTATTCTCAGTATCCTATCAGCTCTGGCCTGTGACTGTCAGTCAGGGACTTTGTGGTATGAGGATTAACATCCTTTGCACAGGGGTATGAAAAGAAAAGGCCAATTAGCAGCCAACAGCAAAAATACAGTTCCTTTTCCTTGCTGGTAGACAAAAGAAATTGAATGAATGCAGAGGAATTAATCAGAAGTCATCTTTTAGTAAGTAGAGCACATGACAGTGTTATTCCTGATCCAGGTAAGTTCCCATGTTCATCAGAATAAAACACAGTGATGTCGTAGCCCTGTTACCTTATTTGCAGCATTTCTAGAGGCAGAGGGTGGAATAGAACAGGCACTCAGAGGTTTCTGAACTGTTATCTCCACCTGTGCTCATTCTGCCTCAGAAATAAACAGGTCTTACTCAGAATTAAGTAAACTTCAGAGTCAGTAAGGTCTTGCCTAAAGCTTATACAAAACAAGTTTGATTCCATTTAGTGTCCCAGTTATTCATGTTTCCTCATGTTAATTCTGGGAATTTATCATGTGTTGAGGTTCTCTGAACAATTTTCTCTTTCCTTGAACTGTTCTTGTAGGAAAGGCATAAAAATTTAAGAGTATTAATCTTGGCCATGTAAAGTGGTACTACATCAGCTAAATTCCAACCTACATCACATCAGGATCTGACATATGCACAACAGCAACCTGCAAAACCATAATTTTCAGAGTCATTCGGAGCTTCCTGTTCTTCAAGTCCTACTCCACTGACTTTTCATTGAAGTCAATGAGCCTTCTGCATGTGAAAATTGTATTGAATTATGGATTTCAGATCCAAGTACAAAACCCATCAGTCTGTCCTAATAGACACAGGTCCTTTCTGCATGCATGGCATAAAGGCAAAATCACTTGAGCAAAGACAGAAATAAGCGGGATCAGCTTCTACTTTTGCTGTGCCTCATTACCACAGCAAGGAGTAAAATTTCCTGCGTGGGCCTCCTGCAAGTGCATCAGTTTGTGCCTTGCAGGGACTCAGGGCAGGCCCGTGGGAGCAGCCCAGTGCCACAGGGCAGGGGGTGTGTCTGAACTCACCTCCACAGCGAGTGAAGCCGTACAGGGCGTATCCCCTGTTACAGGAGCACTCGAAGGTGCCGGGGTGATTGATGCACGTGTGGTCGCACGCCCGCTCGAAGGAGCACTCATCGATGTCTGCAAGGTTGAAAGGGAGGCATCAGAACTGCTCAGGCTGCCCAGGGAGCCCTGAGGAGCCAGCAGAGCTCAGCAGCTGCAGAGGTGTGCGGATTTATGTGAACCAAGCAGATTCTTTCGAAGCACACAGTGTAACACGATGAAATGACAGCTTTCAAAAGAATGCTCCGTTTGCCAAACAAGCTTTTTCTTGGCAAGCCCAAGAACTGCTCTTAAGTTTTTACAATCCTGTTTGAAACAAATTATTTCTCTTCTCTGGGAGAAGAAAACTGCTGACAAAACTCTTATTTCATTAAGAGTACTCTACACAGAAAAGAAGTCTACAGAGGAAAGTATTGGCTTTGTGTTTTCTCCCTAAATGAAGCTCTATATGAGTATACAGTGCCTGATTTAACTCTGCTGAAAATCACAATGCCCTCTAAGAATGAACATTCATTATACGATCAAAAGCACCTAAAACTTCTCTGCTAAGACATTTTGCATGCCAGGTGAGGATATTGTAAGACACAAAAAAAGTTCACATCAACTTCACTAACACTTTTCATCAGTCTTTTTCCTCAAGCTTTGGCATGCATCGTGATATCACTTTTGAAGCTGTCTAGGGAAAGTAACAGAAGCAACAGGGGCAAAAGGGAGATGTAAGTCTTTAAAATACATTCATAAACAGATTTCATTTAAAAAAAAGAAATCTATCTTGAAAATCAGATGTTTATACAGTAAGATTTTTCCATATAAATAGTTGTCCTTCCTTGCCTATTTATAAAGGATAAGAATGCACCAAAAACCCAGGTGAAAATTATTTTCTCTTGGTCAGCTCAGTTTTCTGAAATTCACCTTTAATGTCAGCTGGTTGCCTAGGAAATGGCATAATTCACCATTTGGCTGACTGACTCGACATTGTTTCATCCTGTTGCTTTTCTACAACCACAGATCATTTTGATTTTTTGTGCATTTAAGCAGCTTAAATAGGATGGTTAAATCTATATGTACAAACCACTATACAGCAAAACAAACATGCTTTGTAGGTCTCACAGGAGAAATCCACATCATCCTCAAAGATGTTCCGAGATGTTTTAGAGCACAGAGTCCAGTCTGTCTACAGACCCATAATTTCATGGATCATATTATATCTTTTTCCTTTAATAATGAGCTCATGGCAACTAAATACCCTATTAAGAAAAAATAGTTTCAGTGCAGTGGTGAATCAGTCAGTAAGATGGAGAGAGAGACATTGTCTAATTTTCCCTGTAAATTATTTTAAGATCATTAAGGTGGGGGGAAGCATTAACTTCATAGAGAGCTTTTTAATATGACTCTGTCTCTGTCCCTTCCAGATAATAGCTCACTGTGCCATTAAACTTATCTCCTACAATAGCATCAAGCCAACTGTATTAACTCAACAGTTGTTTCAGAAGAAAAAAATCCAAACTGAGGAATGGAAATTATTCTGGAGTCCATTATCACTTCATCATTGTACTAGATGTCCAAGCCACGCTGATTTGTCCTACTTTTGTTGTACCATTGTCTCTCCAGTGCACATACCTTGACAGGACTTCTCATCTGTTAGTAATTTAAATCCTTTTCTGCAGCTGCAATCAAAACTGCCAACAGTGTTTTTACAGAAATGATCACAGCCTCCGTTATTGGACTGGCATTCATCAATATCTGTAACAAAAACAAAAAGGCTTCAGCAAATAAACACAGAGCTTCAGCACTCAGCCTACTTCCACTGCCAGAGCCAGAAAACAGTCACGTCCAGTCAGTCAGAGGAGCCTAGAAACAAAATCTAGCGAGACTACCACAAACTGTAAGGCAGATCAGACCCAACTCTTGAGAATGATCCAGCCCATTCAGCCCCAGGACAGTGCCATTCGTTCTCATTTAATGTATTGCTGTCAGTTGCATTTGCGTAAGGCATTCATAAAAGACCATTCCCTAAGTTCTGTTTGGAAACACTTCGACTCCAAGGCTCCCTAAGAGGTTTTAGTGTTTTAAACATTCTCTCTGTTTCCTTTTGGTAAGCCCTGCAGAAATCTCAGACAGAGATTTCCTGAGCTACCCTGTCCTTTTCATGGCAATATTAGAATGAGGCCTTTATCTAATATTAATTGACTCAGGCCTGAGGATTTCATCATTTTTGCTTAGCAGAACAGTCTTAACATCTAATTACTGGAAAAGCAATATAATATACAACCTAACCATGCCTTTGCTCCTTGCCAGTTCTCTCATTAGAGCTGCCTGGAGCAGTGTATATTTATAAAACACATCCCTGTTTACACACTGCTATTTCCTTGCCAACTGCTCTAATGCCCAGCTGATGGTGGTAACAGAGCAGGCTGTTGGGCTGGATACCTGCAGGCACCTACACACCTGCTGACCTCTGCCAGCACTGACCTCTGCTTGACCACACAGCTGTTTTAACCCTCCCAAACCTCACCTCCAAAAAATGAGGCACAAGAGGTGGAAGTGGAGAGCAGGAGGACAGAGAAGGAGAGATTCTCTGCACCTGACACACCCTGTGGGAAGGAGAGCACACCTCTGCCCCTGATGCAGCCCTTCCTTCGCTCAGACTGCACACACTGGCTTTCCTTCGGACACTGGGTTGCCTTCGTTTGGAGATTAATACTTGCCTTGGTAGCACCTGACAGGTGTTGGTTCCCCTGCCCAGGAGTATAAACCCACCTTTGCATGTCTTGCCATCAAACTGGAGTGTGAATCCAACGGGACAGCTGCAGTGGACTCCGGTGGATGTGTCTTTGCAGGTGCGGTCGCAGCCGCCGTTATTCACCGCGCACGTTTCTGGCCAACGAGACCAAGCTCGGGTTTGCTCAGGGAAATTACAATGGTACCAAGAAACATCAGGGGAGACAAGGCAAGGGCCAAGCACGCTGCTATTCAAACATTTAGCCTAGAACACACGAGCAACTGCTAAATACATGTGCTGGCAAAATCCCTGCCTCAGCTCTTTCCAGGTTCTTTTGTGGAAACTCTACAAACCAAAACACAGTCTTCTGGGTATTCCATTTGTGGAAACTTCTTAAACACAGGTCCCCACTCCTTGATGCTGCGTCTGTTACTGTCAATTTCCTTATGGCCACACTGAATCCTGGCTGACCCTCTGACACTTCCCACCAACAGGACACCTGGTTACACTCAGCACTACTAAACCAGTTTCCTTAAATCCTCCCAAGTTACCTTCCCGTGCTACCTGTGCTCCCAGTCACAGTGGGTAACACCCTCACTGAGCATTCCTTCAGCCTGGTAACCCAGGTGCCATTCCAACCAAAGTTTGTTTCTCTAACTCCCCCCTATGCAAACTGTGTCTCAATCTCACCAAACCTTTCTAATAAACACTCCTAAAACACAGTTCTTCACACCCAACCTACCAGAAATAACTCACTTTTTGGCATTCACCCTCTTGTTATCAGTCTGACCACCTCGGTCAGTCTAACAATCTTTTCACTGACTGGACAAACACAATTTTACATAGCACATGTAGATTGAGAGAGCTGCAAAGAACATTTTTTATGTCTGCTTTTAGAAATCTTCTCTCTAGCTCTGTATCCTTGTTTTCTGCAGCATCAAGCATATGGTGCTTATTGTCAAGTTTTGAGAGCTTTACTAATTTATTCCCTCCCCGCCTCTCATCTCACATGCAGTATTGGCAGGCTGTGTTCAACCTCCAAGGGAAGACAGAGTGCATCTTCTTTCTTCCTCCATCATTCTTTTTGAAAACAAGGCTATTCATTTAGATGTCTGAACATTACGGAATAATATTATTTCCTTAAGAGGGAATGGATCATCTCAGGCAAAAGTCAGCCCAGAGCTGAAGGTTACCATAAAAAAAAAAACAAAAAAGCCCCACACCAATTCTTCAATCTAAAAGGTTTCAGCAAGCAGCAGAGTTATTTTGGATCAGCAGTTTTACCCATAAGCAATCGTCGCTTCACTCTCTTGTCCACATCAGCTGCTGCTGTGGTGTTTCCCTCAGAGATTTCAACAGCAGCTTCTTCCCTCTCTGTAAGGAACATGAAAAAAGCAGGTGAGTAAATGTGCCCTGACCAGAATCCTCATCTGACCACCAACACACACGTGCAAACAGCTGCATCACACACTGAATCAGAGGCAGTGGGAACTGACCAGGCAGAAGGAAATGATTTCTAAAGAGCAAGAAGCAACAAAAATCATGAAGACCCTTCAGTCAGAACCATGAGACTGCTTTGCTTTTGTGGCTTCCTCACAAGTCACGTTTGCTTCAGCACCCTTAACAAAACAAAAGATGTGCTACAGATGTAGTAAAGAGCAGCAAGATGAAAGAACTAACTGTACTGCCTTGAACTGTTCTGTTAGGAGAGCACTGTCATCATCATTCGTGGGCTAATTACAGCGACCAGCCAGTTATGCCTGAGCATTCGATTTCAATCCACAGACAACAAACTCTTCCAGAGACTAGAAGAGTTTATAAATCTTAAGTGCTTTCTTTACTGGATAACTGCCTTGCCAAAGTCATATATTAATTGATTTCAGAGTCACAGTTTTTATGGATGTGCTCCTTGGTTACACTCTCTGGCTCACGCTGCTGAAGAAACTGAACCTAAAATATCCCAGAGGGAAGGAAGCCTTCCTTGGTTAGACACAGGCCTTGTGTTTCAGGGGGACCAGTGATAATTAGAGGCTGCAATAGTATTAGGTAGCTACTTATATAGAGAAGCATGAGTTGCCTGGACCCACCCAATTCACCCACGCATTGTTAGGTCTCTAAGTTCTGAACTCCTCGACATTTTCTAGCCATTCTATTATGAGGGGCATTAATCATGCACACAAAGCACCACCACACCACCCTCGAGCTGGCCACCAACAGAAAACCACTTCCCTCCAGTGCATACTGACCCAGGCAGGTTTTGCCATCGGCGTGCATGACGTACTTGGGGTGGCATCCACAAACAGGGCCGTTGTCAGCATCCTCACACGAGTGCTGGCAGCCCCCGTTCCCGTGGTTACACGTTACTGGGAAGAAAACACACGTCACTCTCACAGGTACTTCCAGCACCTTCAAAGGACAGAGGGCAGTTCCCTTGACACACGAGCACCCAACACACCTTCCTAACATGCCCTTGTCCTGCAGGACTCTGTGAGACTGAAACAGTGCAGAGCTCTCTTGGAGCTGAGCTTCCTGTCATTAGGAATGGTGGCACAACTGCCCAACTACAGCCACTACAGCAATGAATGGACCCATGTGACAGTGTCCAGGAAAGACATCAATTCTGCTTTAATTCAAACGCACGCAGTTCAGGCGTGTCATCCCAGCACAGCTACAACCCACCAAGTCCCATTTCACTGCAAACAGAACACTCTTTGTTCACTTTCAGAAACCATAAGCACATGCAGAATGTTGCCTACAAATGCAGCTCCTCTGGTTCTTGGACAGCTCAAACCCTGGTCGGCATTCACAGGCAACTCCTCCTTTGGGTGTTTCCCGGCAGATGTGGGCACAGCCGTGATCTTTGTTCATGCAGCTCATGCCTTCTGCAAAACAGGAAAGGCACAGGAGCATCAGCATCCTCAGCACCTCGGTGTGCAGGCAACAGAATCAGTTCAACACAGACCACAGCCTCCTACTCGGGGAACACTCTGCAGGCTTGGGACAAGAAGTTTCAGCACAGAGACCGGAAAAGCAGCAAGTCCAGTCCTGCAAAGTCAAGGCCCCAAGGTTTCTCCTTCTGTGATCTTGTCTGTGCCCGTGTTCTTTGACTGCAAGGTCAAAGAGCAACATTCATTTGTACAGCCCCTGCATTCTCATCCAATGCTCTCACTTTACACCAGTGTTCCTAAAACCTCCTCATTTCTTTTACAAAAGTGGCAATGTCCTGGCAAGAGCCAAGCCTAAAGTGAAGTTCTTATTTCTATGCTTAAAAGAGCAGCCAGCAGATACAGGAATGCTTACAACAGCAGTCACAAGAGTCATCCCAATTTCAATTCCTGGCTTACAAAGCAGACTCCCAGAGTCATAATCTATCTCAGCAGTGATCAAGTAGATACCAGGCTGACACACAGATTGCACATTTGCTGTATGTCAATTCTCTTTTTTGTTAACCATTTTGTTTGCATTTTTTTTCTGTTTTCAGTACATACCACCCAAGATAAATTCACTGTGTATTATCACAGTGTTCTGTATTATTACACACCTTCTCAGCTAGACAGAATTTAGTGCCAGTGCCTGCTTTAACCAAATGAAGAACCAGTGTGACACTAGCAATTGATTTTGCTACACCTCCTAAAACATTCTGTTATTTTTATCTCTTCCAGTTCATGCAGAGCACTCAATGACTGCCAGAGTACCTTTTCTGGCCTTTGCAAAAAGATAATGTCAATTTAATGGGGTGGAATAGTTCCTAAAATCATTGTAAAAACTTCTTCCACCTTGGCCCATGGTTCAGTGCAGGCAGGGGCTTTGCCCTTGGCAAGAAGGTGGCACAGCCTGTACACACACAACACAAAAACACTCAGCAGCTGGCTGAGTTACCAATGGGATCATTAGACCAAATTAAACAAATAGGTTTCTTTTAACAGAATATCACAGGTTTTTGATGGAGTCCTCTACAGTGCTACAAAACCAGGAATGAGAAGACATCTGAATGCTCCCCTTGGGTGTACAAAGGACACCTTTACCATCAAATTCTCTGCCTTTGTGCATTTGGCTTTGAAAGGACAAGTGACACCAAAATGCTCTTTCTTCTCAGTGAGAACCTTTCATTTGTGAAGACCAGGTGGAGCATACTCTGGCTGCAAGGGCTTCTCCCACACCACCCCAGTGAACTCCTCTGGAGCCGAGCAGACCCACAGCCAGAAGCAGAGCAGAAAGGGTGACCACGCTGCTGAAAAGAGATCGTGTGATCAATTCCACACCCTATAGATTTTTTAAACTTACACAGCCCTTTTTGCAGCCTTATTGCTGAGTGAGACAAACTCACTGCATTGTGAGGCAGAGGTCAGCTCGTCACCATTATTCCACTCCACTTCAATTAGGTCCTTGTTCCACTCTGCTATTCTTGCCCCCTGGAGCACCAGCTACAGGACCCTTTCTCTATTAAGACAGCTTTAAGCAACAAAAGAATGGACGTTGCAGAGCCCAGATTATTCTGCTCTACTGGCTTTTTGATTCCTTTCCCACAGTGAGGACTCTCCAGAAGTCCAACAAGACAATGAGACTTCAAATCCTGCAGCACACAGACACAGCCCAAGGAGCCCACAGGAAAGCTGTCACCATTATTGTGTCAGTCAAGGAAAGAGATAACCTATGAGGCCACAAATTAGCCTCATTAGTGCTGGTGTTTTTGTGAAAGTTCTGGCTTTAAGCATGCAGAATGGTTTGGTGTGTTAGCTCGGAGGGGTGAGAGACCATTAAGAGAATTAGCAGCTTAGTTTCTGCTAACAAACTTATTATTTTGTCTCTGTTGAGCTCCCAAAGGGGAAACTGTTCAAGCAGGTACTTTGGTAAAGTTCACAGACACCAAACAAATGGTTTAGATGCTCCATTTGAGATTGCTCTATTCTGAGTGAGCAGAATTCAATCAGGTCTCCACAGAAAGCTAAAACTGCGCTTTCCAGACCGGGATGCATTTTACTAACAAAGCATCCATTGTGTGACAAGGTCCTCCACCAAACCCACCAAAATCTAGCCAGCCCAAAAGGCAGTTTCTTAGGAGATACCCACATCCACACATTCCAGCACTTACTGTGAGGCTGCTGCTTGTTCCCAAAGGTCACAGATTTCTCTCAGCCCCATTTAACAGGCTTGTGTTAAAGAGTTGTCTGTAAAGCCATAAAAGCTGTGAGGCTGCATACTCCTTGCTGGACACAAAGTCTCCCAGGTCACATTGTTCCAGTGCTGTTGCAATGGCAAAGCGTGGTCCAGAACCAAACCCCAAGCAAATTTTGGTCAAATCCCACCACATAATTCCCAGACACACCATTCCTCTTGCAGGAGACCCTGCCCTACCAACTGACAAATGTCTAGGGGTGGATGACCCTGGATTGCCACACAGCCAAGAGAGGTGAATCCAGTGCCTGGCTGGCTGAGCAGATCCCGAGCCAGATGAGTCCTTCCTGATGGCTGGACCTTCTTGGAGTTACCCAGCAAACTTGACACCTGAGCACTCCTGTCACAAGCAGAAAAAACCAGCACGGTATTTCCCTATCAGGTCATGCTAAATTAATCTCTTACATGTATGACCTGTGTTTAAATCTTCATATTTTTTGCACAGAAGGTGTCAGGACAACATTCCCAATCTGCTGAGAGCATTAAGGCTCCATTTAGGGAAGGTTCAAGCAGGCACTCCACAGGACAGGGAGAGAGGATGCAGTGGTACAAAGAGCTACCAGAGGTTCTCAGAGGCATCCTTTAATAGACACGTGAGGAGGAGCATCAGCACAGCCAGAGGAACAGGGCATCCCAGGAATGCTTTAGTCTTTCATCATGCTTCCTACATCTTCTTGTGAAAGCAACTTCTCTCCAGAAACCTCTCTAGTTATCACTGCTCTCTGCAGTCAAGGCTCCAAGAGGGACAGCTGGGATAGTGCCCTGGGTATGAGTCCACAGAGTGACTGGAAAGATGGATTTCATCCTACAGATCCCATTCACTCCCATCAATTCAGCCCAACAGGCACAGAGCTATGACTGTGAAATACCACAAGGGAGAGCAGCAAGATTTGCCATCCAGAGCAATAGCAGCCACAAAGATGCACTATGTATTTACTCACAAAAAACTCTGTTTTCCCTCAAATTTTTATATTGCCTAATATGGAGCAAGTTGAACCCAGAACCAAGGTACACATGCATGGCTGCCCTGCCAGCTACTTTAACAGTATCCCAAGGTAATTCATTCTCCCACACAGATGAAGAGCAGCTCATTCCAGCAAGCAAACAGTGCACAACTTCACAGGACACTTTCAGTTCCTGTGGTTTAAACTCCTGTTCACTCTACTTCTGTGTATTTAAAGGCCGATATGGCAAACCACAAGGAAAGTTTCTCAGGCATTAATACATGAAGAATCTTAACTGGACTGGGAGACAGGGAAGGAAATAGTCCCTCATTTTACAGATAAGAAGCAAAATTGAGTAGATGGTCTAGACAGTAGGAGCCAAAAGCTGCTTTGATCAATGCTGTGAAGTCCCAAAACAGAACCAATAAAGTACAAACACTGAGCAATTCATACACAAGGCAGAGAACAGAAGTCACAGAAATGAGCAGAAAAGCAGAGAACAAAGTGAGGGAAAGATAAAGTAGTGAGATTTGGCTTACAACAGACATGCCCACCCAAGGAAAAAAAAAAGTTAAGAAAAAGGTGGGGAATCCCGAGCAGCACTTCACAGTAATGAAGGGGGGGTGGGAGGGAAACAGTCACAGCATGAAAACCTGAAAAATGGCTTTTAAAGAAAGAAAAACAAACACTTCAATGTTTTACTAAAAAAAAAAAAAGTATTTCAGGCAAAACAGGGTGTTGGGCTTTTTCTTAAGGCTGGCTTTGATAAAGATGTATTTTATTTGATATCTTTCACCAAAAAAAATCCATCTTTTTTCCCCTCTTTATTTTCCTTTTCAAAGAAAAAGACCTAAATTTAGTGGATGTTTGGTATTATGAAAAAAGGGCCTTTTAGGGGGAAAAAAGTTAAGAGAAATAAACCACATCTTTAAGAAAAGAGGTAGAATTCCAAAGGTACAACTTAGGGAACAAATATGAATGACAGAGAATGCTGCTGTTGTCAGTTCAGGAGAATAGAAGGTACTCAAGCAGCAGCAAGTTTGAAAAAAGAGTTGGAAGCTTTTCCTCCCTTGGCATCAGACAGGACGAGGAGTTCAAGCAATCAGTTTCTGTCCTTGGAGACCTCCTCCATGGCTGCACACAACCCCACATCCCTGCCATGTCTATCCCACCACTGCTGCCCTCCTGCCTGGCCCCACTCCTGGCCCAGCCCCTGCAGTGATAACCTGAGCCATGGCCTGAGGAATCACCCAGCTCCTGTGAGACCAAGCCCAGGGCCAGAGGAGCTGAGAATACAAATTCTTAACGCAAACAAAAGATCAATTCAGCTCTGTCAGATGACGGCCACCTCAGCACCCTCATCTGTGGATGGCCATATATGTCTGTAAATGTTGATCTCTTCACTTTGGGGATTTTTAAAGTGAGATTTGTTTATTCATGCTCAGATTCCTCTTATAGTTATGCCAACAATAAGCCATAGATTAAAGAAAGCTTTGCAGCTTTAAGAACTTCTTACTATGATTTTCACTGTACAGTTCAATGGACTACTCCCTGATCTAAGCAACCACTTTAAAGTATTCCCTAAGGGCATCCAAAATAATTTTGTTCAATCTGATGTCTAATTAGATATCCAAGACTCTGATCTCTCCAAGGTCGCTTCACAAAGGTTTCACTCAAAACAAAGCACGAGATTTGAATACCTTTGGGGCTGACAAACAATAAATCTCCCAGCTGAAACCTAAACAGTGCACAGGGAATCTAAAAGGTATCTGAAGGCAGTGCAAGTATTGCCCTGTAACTGAAGCCAGTGAAAACGGTCAGAATTTGCTGTCCTTCCTCGTGCTGCCGTTCCTTGGATTAGGACACAGTTCAGCCGCACAAGAGAGCATCGAGGGCCCTGGGAATGCAGCAGCGCGGCCTTCGAGGAGCACGGCAGCGCCACACACCCGGCATCAAAGAGCAGGAGGGGATGCAGCGCCTTCAAAGCCACTTAGAAGATTCTGACACACTGCTCCTTTCAAAAGCACTGAGGACTTCAAGACCCTTCACGGCTTTGAAAACCTCAGCCTAGCACTACATTTGAAGACGGCTGAGAGCTTTTGCCTGTGGCAGGCGCTGCCCGGGGGCAGAGGCGGTACCTTCGGAGCGGTGGATGCAGGTGTGCTGGTTATCGCTGAGGAAAAAGCCCTCCTTGCAGCGGCACTCGTAGCTCCCCACGGTGTTGACACAAACGTGCTGGCAGCCGCCGTTGTTGAACATGCACTCGTCTGTGTCTGGAAGGGAGAGTGAGAAGAGAGAGATCGGCTTTGTCTCACACCAACCCACGGCACAGAAGCCACCGGCTCGGGCTGGAGCCACCCAGGCAGCCGAGACACCCCAGGCTGCCCCGGGGTTCTGTTGTGCTGCTGCTCTCCCGCTGCTCGCAGTCTGCCCGAGCAGCCACAGGGCTCCCAAGAGGCGCTGGCCAACCCAACCAGACAGAGCTGATGGCTACAGCTGGCGCAGAGGAGCTCTGGCAGAGCCAGATGAGGACCCCCACCACCCATGGGAACATTCCCTGCCCCTGAGTGCAGCTGGATCTGGCACTAGCACTCCTCAGCTCGGGTACATCAGCTGAGCAATCACGTGTGTGTCTGCCTGGCTCCATGGGACGAGACCCTTTGGCTCCAAACCCATCCAAGCTATAAAAGGTGTTTTCCCCAGAAAGCTCCACATCCTGAAACAAAGATGGAACAAGTAAAATACAAACCTCAAAATAAATTCAGCTAGAAACCTATCCCCTGCTCCTTACTTTCATCCTAGCTAGAATTCTTACACCACATCTGTTCTAGTGCTTGGTTTGATTTATCATCCTCCTCCCTCAAGTCTAGGACATCATCACTCATCATCAAGGCTGCTGCTGTGTTGCCTGACTGCAGTCAAGGACAAGAGCAGAAGTTCTGGAAGCAGTTTTAATCTTGATTTTGCAACATTCAGAGCCTCAAAAACAGCAGAGAACACAGAAAGGCTCTGCTTGCAAGAAAACCAAGAGAACCAAAGAGCAGGAAAACTTCAGCTAAGCCTCTGAACAGGATGCCCATCCCAATCTCCAATTCTTTGGAATTTTACCCCTTAATAAGCTCAGGTTTTCTGTAACCCCTACTGCCAAATACTTTTCCTAGGCTACTTTTCAGAAATTTTAATGGGAACTAAAACCCACTCAGTCTCTTAAAAACAGGACAAAACCTTGCTGAGGCAAAGCACTGGTCTAATTTGCAAATTCATCTGTAACATCGTGTTTGCTCCCTGTTCTGTTCATTGTTCCTGGCTAATAGTACAATGTTTTTAATTTAACATTGTAGCATTTCTGGCAGAAAACAGCTGTCTTTGGAAAAAAAAAGGAGAAAGAGAGGCTTTTAGTAAGAAGCATAACATAGTATTACAACAGATTTAATGTCTACTGAAGGCAGTGAGTAAGCCAGTTGGATGCAGAAGAATGTGACCTGCTGGAGAAAAAGAGCGGCTGACATATCTCCATCACAAAGAAGCTGAGTATTTTAGAGCTCTGCAGTGATGTGAATGTGCAAACAATCATGAATAAACAGCCACCACGAGTCTTTAGTGCTACAGATTTGAACTCCAGCAGATGTTTCTGTCTTACAGACCTTGGAAAGCTTTCAAAAAAATCATCTCTTTCCAACAAGTAATTGTCTATTTGGCTTAAACCCAGGCACACAGCAGAGATCTTCAAAAATAAGGGTCAGAGGAGGGCAACCCTGGCGTGAACAAAGTAAATAAACAGATTAAGAGAAGATGTGATCCACTTTGCTGCATGCCAAAATATTTATTTAACGTTTACATCACAACTCAAAATTGGCACATCAGTGGTAAAAACCTCATTGTATGTCAATGACATTTTGTTTTATTTTATAGGTCTGCCATGCAACACTGAGCAGCTTCCCAGTGACAGAGCAGGTGGTAGATTTTGGTCGAAGTTATATCCCTGGCCACAAACAGCTCAGCTGAAGTATGCCCTGGGTACCAAGAGAATACACACATGCCTTTTGGTGCCACTGTCAGAGGCAGCGTGTTCCTTCACATGAGCCCTTCATGGTAACCTCAGCTGAACTCCACTCTGTGTTTACACAAATGCAACAATCAGATGGATGTTCTGTTAATTTAAAGCATGCGCTGATATTTCGTTTCCCTCTCTACTTAATTGAAATATTTGGAACCTGGTGAGTTCTCCTCTCCTCCACTTACATGGTAGAAAGCTGGGCACACAACAGGTTCCCAGCAGGTAAAACCCAACACAATCCCAACAAATACTCCAGAGCTTTTCTGATTCATCCCAGCAGAAGATACAGCCTGGGGATGGTCTGACCCACCACCTGATGTGCCACACACAAGTGGGAAATACTCCAGCCAAACTAACTTCAGCTTCAGTGCAGTTAGAGCAAGTTTCCTTCTGACTGCCACGGGTATGGAGGTCTGTCTGGGCACATGCACATGGAATGCAGCAGTAGAGGAAAACTGAGCCATCTCTGAAAAAGCAAATGGCACAGGCAGCTCAGGGCTGAGCCACATAGGGTGCCCAACTGGGGCCCAGGCAGCAGGACAGCTTCACCAGCTCGAGGTTCTGTGGCAGCACTGCCAACAGGCTGACAGCTCACACCTTCCTCACAGTGCTGCACTCTGTGCTGCAAGATGCTACCACAGCAAAGCCTCGAGGCCTTGTCACCCATTGTTCAAGATTTTCACCTGTTGGAGCACGAAAAGGAGACCATCGAGGTCTTAAATAAAGAAAAAGATGGTCAAAGAGAGAGTACATGCAGGGTCAAGGGAGTGCTGCCCTGAAAACCCTTCCAGAGGTGTGTCCTTTGTCTCACACTAAGCACCCAGGGAAAATCCAGGCACTGGGCTTGGTCCCTCTGTTCTTCAGTGGCCTCCATCATACACAGCTACTGCACGCTCCAAATCATCCTCTCCTTTCAGGAATACTCAGACACAGTAAGAGTGAGAAGCCCTCACATTACAGATATATTTGAGAGAGAAGATTCCTAAGCCTAGAAACACACCTGACAACTGATCCTAAGCTAACTGTGGAACAGAGAGGAAAATGATAGCACATGTTCCTTTATATAAACTCATTCAGCATAATAACAGATGACATTTGGCACACTTAAACCCAAAGCACTCCACAGAAATATAGCACAGTTATCTTCATTTACAGAGAGGGCAAGAATCACACTGGGATGGGACATCAGTAGCTGGAAATCCTTAGTCTCACAAGCAACATTCTTTTCTCCCTGAAGTGACAGAGACTGCCCTGTGTTCCCCATGGCTGTGTTCACATCAGCACTCACACTGCTCGAGAGCACACTCCTTACCCAGGCAGTTGTGGCCATCGTGAGCCAGCATAAAGCCATCGTAGCAAGTACAGCGGTAATTTCCGGGAATGTTGAAACACTCGTGGACACAGCCCCCATTGAAGTCGTTGTCACATTCATCAATGTCTAAGGAATAAAGCAAAGGTCAACATGATGGATGCTTGCCTGAGTGTTATAGACAGGGATGGGACTGCGTAAATGTGAGCAGCAACTGCTGTCCAAAATCATCATTGTCTTGCAAATACACTATATTTAATGCATTGCTTGCTCTATGTTTCTGATGACTGAGAAAACACCCTGAGACCCCCTTGCAGCTTTAGCTTATATTTTGTAAGGCTGCTGGTTAAACAATAAACTCATTATCAGAGTGGGTGAAACGAACAGGTGAAAATCCATGCAAGGTTTGCCTTTGATTTTGTAAACAAGAAGTTAATCGGGTGACAAAACAATGACTATTTTGATTTAAAAATCATCCTCCGTTATTTTTAGCAGCTCTATTTTCTTAGAAATGCTCCATGCTGACACAGACAGAATGCAGTGCTCTGGTCCCTTTACCTTCACATTTCTTCCCTTCGCCAGTGTAACCCACTTTGCACATGCACTTGTACAGCTTCGGGGTGTTTTGACAAATAGCATCTGGGTGGCAGTCGTCCAGCCCCAGGGCACACTCATCCACATCTGTGAAAAGACAGCAGGCTCAGGAGGGATGTCAGCAGGAGGAGAACAGGCCACGTGTCTCCTGGACACGTCCCTGAGGAGATGACAAGGCTGAGCACCTCTCTGTGGTGCCCATGAGAATCTTGTGTGTGTTTTTGTGTGTCAGGGCAGAAACACGCAGAGACAGCATCTGCACTTCAATCTGTGCAATATTCTACCCGCATGCAGATGTGTTTGGATGCAATTCGGATAAGCCCATGTTAAGCTTTTGTGCAAATTTATAAATGCATCCAAAACAATCTCTTAAGGGCTAGATGGTCCATGGAATTCAGCTGATAGTTTTCACAGAGATTCATCAGAGGCTCTTAATCTTTCCAATTAACAAAAATCAGTCATCAAAAGAGTCCTTGGTCACATCCATGCATCACCTGCAGGAAGCCCAGTGATTTTTAAAATAACAAGAGGAGTTGATAGAAATGTACTTGCAAAGTCACCACCACCAAGTTAAAAGACTGACTTACCATTAAACAGATGTATAATCTTAAAATATTTTTTTTATCTATGAGAATAGTATCTGGTGAGCAGCACTGCCAAATCACCTGGCCAGCCATCTCAAAGCACAGCATACTGAAGCAAAATATCCAGGTGGAAACTTCAGAGAAGAGGAAATGAAGAGAAAGGGAAACACCAACAACAAGCAGTCCTGGAGATGAAGAAGTGTAGACAGAAGAAGAGGAAGAAAAGTTACAGGCAGCAGAAGACATCAGCACAAGCTTTTCACACAGCAGAAGAAAACTGAAACACAGAAACAGGAAGATTTCCAGCAACTGGCTAAAAGTAAGAATTGTAGAAGCAA
Source organism: Notiomystis cincta (assembly GCA_013398075.1). NCBI lineage: Eukaryota > Metazoa > Chordata > Aves > Passeriformes > Notiomystidae > Notiomystis > Notiomystis cincta. The sequence continues at coordinate 360,693 of VZRX01011939.1, forward strand.
CACCCCAGGCAGGTACAAAAAGTGCCTCCTAAAACAAGGAGTAGTGCATGAGTATCAGCAGAAGGCAACTACTTCAATAGCCAGCCACGTTTTACAGTGGGGATCACTTTCTAAGGGGGAATTTCAGCCAGCATTTCTCCCATTTACAATTATAGCATTCATCCTGCTCTTTTTTTTTTCCTTTCCCCAATCACAAAATATGCCTGTAGGTACTGTGGCAGCTGCCAACTGCAGAAAGTATTCACTTGGTTTTAACTCCTAATGGGGTTTGGCAGTGGGAAGCAAGGCAAAGAGCCAGTGTTAGAGCAGCAGTGCTTTCCTGGCGCTCAGGTGCACACCGCTCCAGTAGCAGCAATGAGGGCCACAGACAGGACCACCAGAAAGCAAAGAGGAGGTGGGAAACAGTGGGAAACAGCTGGGAAGAGCAGCAGAATCCGCTTCCTCTCAAAGCAGAGAAGTCAAGCCGTTAAAAAATATGGGAGACAGTGAATTGAAGGAGCAAGTCATGCAAGGAAGGGTGTGGGGAATAGTTGAGGGGTCTCCAGCTAGTGGGACTCAGGTAGGTGGGCAGGGAAGTAAAGACAGCGAGCATAAAGGAGCATCAGCTACATATGCTGACCGTGTGCCCTCGGCACCGCCAGTTCTCTCTCCCCTGCCCGAGCCAGGGGGACACACGTGTCCCGGCAAGAGGGGTCCCAGAAAACACACAGCAAGGAGGGGGGGCTTCCCTCTAAGCCAGGACACGGAGACATCAATCAGATCTCGTGCCAGCGGCAGGACGGCCGCTCTGCTGGATTATTTTTACACCGCCCCTCTGTGATCTGCAGCGTGCGGTAAAGAACCGCAACAAGAAGCCACATCGCTAATGCATGGAAAAAAGGGCTAGGGAAAAACTCTAGGCACAGGCAGAGAGATTTCCCCTTGCAGTGACAGTATCCTGAGCAGAAGAGAGACCCTGGAGGAACGAGATTGTGAGCAAACGTCGCAGCCTTCAACTTGGCAGGAGGCGGCGGCGGCGGGAGAATCGCTGGGCTTGTTCCGAGGGCACCGAAGGCAGTTTCACCCGCAGCACACGCCGTTCACACCCCGCTCCCCAGGTGCCCCGTCCCGGGGCTCAGCCCGCTCCCAGGGCAGCGGGAACGGCCGGGGAGCGGCACTGGCAGCACCCGCAGAGCCCGAGCGCCCTGCGAGCAGCGACCGCCCCGCGCAGGGCACGGCCCCGCCACGGCCGC
>VZRX01011939.1:362019-430625 GCA_013398075.1 Notiomystis cincta
CCCGCTGCCCCGGGCGCGGTGGGCGCACCCGGCCCGCGAACCGCCCCATCCACCCCCGTGGAAACCCCGGCAGCCGCCCCGGCGCTCGCACACCTGCGCGGCGCCCCAAACACAGGTGTCCCTCGCTGCGCGGCGCCCCAACCACAGGTGTCCCTCGCTGCGCGGCGCCCCAACCACAGGTGTCCCTCGCTGCGCGGCGCCCCAAACACAGGTGTCCCGCGGAGCCGCTGCCTCCCGCAGCAGCGGCGATACCTCACACGCTGCGGGTGCCAGCGGCGGCTGGGCCTGGCCGGGGCTCCCCGCGCCGCCCGGAACCATCGCCCGGCGCACAGACAAGCCCGAGCAAGGACCCTGTCGCAGCCCGAACACACGAGACTCGCTCCAGCATCGTTCGCGTTCGTTCAACAATACCATCTCGACGTTTTTACTGTGTACTTACACCCCACTGCTGAGCGTGAATCCCCGGCTGAAGGCCATGCCACACCATCACCCCACCCCCAATCCAGCCTCAACCCACCTCCATTCCCAGCCAGGGATTTCTCACAGCTGTCACTCCTTTGGCAGGTAAAATTGGCTCATACATTATTCACTGAAATTATAATTTCCTAAATAATGTCTGACCTTTCAGGCTGCGAGCAAAAGCAGGCAGTATTCTTTTCCACCCCGCCCTCTCATCCCCGTTTCACTGCCCTCTCTCTTTTGTTTTGTTCTGTGAGAAATACCGAGCTGTGTCTAGTTGCAAGGGCGGTTTATACACATTAGTAAATCTTCAGAATGAAACTTTCCCTCAGTCTTTGTCTTTGTTTCCTTAATGGCAGCTATAAATTACCACTCTCCTTTCTCACTGGTGCATCAGGCTTCATTGCTTTTGAAATGATCAAAGTTATTCTCTTTTTAAATCCAATGAGAAGCAACCTTTTGTGTCTCCTGGACGGTTTCAGTCTTAGTCAAACTCATCTATAAATACATAAAGCTGCTCATTAAACACTCTGAGGATTCTCCAGCCCTGCACCCTACCCCAATCCTTCCCTCACCAACAGAAAGCAAAAAATTAATGAATGGTTTCTCTACAAGTTTCCATGATCTCCTGAATAAACCATCATACTTGGGGTAGGAATTGGCACACCTGCACATCTCTCATCCAGGAATATTGCTCAAGGTGTCTCCACAAACAGCTCTCCCAAATGTACAGAGAAGCCATCTCCCAGCCAGGCACATGACTTCAAGCCACCTTACCAAAAAGCTGGTACACATTTCAGGCACTGTCTAGGCAAGTTCCCTCCATGAACTTGACCAGTATTAATTTAATTCACTTTCATCACAAGATTTGCAAAAGACATAAAATAAGAACACATATGAAGAGTGTAGCAAATAAAAACCAGTAAGAGACTCCAAAGAGTTGTGTAACCGAAGTATCTAAAGCTTTCTGAGGCACCGTAAAAGCAAAGCATCTTTCTTACTTCTGTAAACTAAAACATAAAGTGAGACATAAATATTTGGGAATGACTGAGTTAGATCAAAAGACCTCACTGCAGCTTGGAAAACAAACAGAACAATATCAAATTTATCTTAGCTAACGAAGCCATTTCTTATACATAAATCTCTAAGTGTTTTGTGAAGGATCCTGGCTATTATTTCACATATAACACATTTGTTTACAATGAAGAATTGCCATTAAAATATCTCTTTATAGACACAAACCAGACAAGCTCAGACCTCAACTCTGATGCCTTTCTGTAGCCTTTTTAACTATTTCTATTCAGCTACAGAGTCACAGTGACAGATGACTGCTCTGGGTACCAAGATCTTTACTGGGAGACAGAAGCTAGAAAAATTCCCAAGACTCAACCTCAGCACTAAGTTAAGCATGAAGAAAGGAAAAAAATATACTCGGGCAGTTGGCACAGGAAGACACCCCAAATGGGACTGTTTGGGGATTTTTCCAGCAATTTAAAATAAAATCAAGTTACAAAGTTTCAGGGAGGAAAATAGCTACTGGAAAATAGCTATGTCCATACAGGTAAGACCCCCAACTCTCCCCTGCCCTCAACTTTCTCTATCACTTGCAGTTACTTCACATTGAAAGATCAAGACTAAGCTGCCACAGAGCAGCTGGATGTAAAATCTGCTTCCAAAATTGTACACCTGAGCAGAGATGAATACTTCTGTCTGAAATTTTGGGTTAAAAACTGCTTTACACTTCATAATCCTTGTTAAATTTCATTATTTAATGATGAGCAAACAGTATTTGAAGACATCTAGACTGCCATTTCATCTGCACTTTAATGAGAAGTAGCAGCTCTGCTGGCCTGAGCAATGCTGCATCATACTGACCCAAAATTTAGCACGACTGAGCGAGCATAATGAGTGCTTGTGACAGCAGCTGAAAACAACTGGGAGGGCTGGGGGGAGATGCCAGAACAGTAAAGGGAAAGGAGCAGGCTGACAACTGAGGAAATACTTTCAAATACTTAATTGCTCCAAAGCACACACAAAATGTCTCAGAGCTGTAGTTTCGAGCTCATCTCCAGATGCACAGAGTTTTGAGCAATTGTTTTTCTTTGAAATGTATCACATGAATTTTTGCACTTCACATCTTATTGTCCCAGGGTTTTCCAAGCTACGAAATAGGTTGTTGAATTCTGTGTAAAAATAACACATCTTCAGTAATCAGCAGGACCTGCACAGGACTTATCTGAGACAGAGAGGAAATTGGTGGGTTCTCTGGTCACAAGGGGTATTAAAAACCCTCTCAAGTAATTTATATGCCTTGTCTAAGTCTTTTTATGCCACTTGTAGAAAAACTTTCCCAAAACAAACACCAGATCCACCAGTGACATTTTAAACAGTGTAGGATCTGCATCTTAAAATGTCACTGACAATGAAGAACAGGTTCCTGTTTATCTCAGAACTGAATACACTATGGCCTATTAATACATACACATTTTTCAGTTAATAGAGGAAAAAAGGAGACACTTGGTCACGTGGAATAACTTTTAGACATTTGTATTTCTTTGTGAGAACTTTCCAAGTCATTGGTACAACAAATGGTAATATTTCTAGCCCTGTGTCTGGAGCAGTCAGTAAACAGTCCCTGCCTGTGCACCCAGCAGTTTCACAAAACTCTGAAGAGCCCCTGCTCTTCTTGCTCCTTTTCCTTTGAGGAACTCTGAAAGACCTGAGGCCACCTGTGATGAGGCCAATGTGCTTCCAAAGCCATGCTTACCTCACAGATCCATGCAGGCCTGCCCATGTCCATCCCTGTGGTGCCCTGCAGAGGAATCAGGAGCAGCAGATCCATCCAAAGTCCAGGGACAGAGGTGGCCCCAGCTGCTCAGGTTTGGTGTCTCACACAGGCTCAGCACGCCCACAGCAGGTACCAAGCCCACAGCTGCACCCCCAAACCTGCCCAAGGAGGAGGCCAGAGCACCAGCTCACCAGGGCATGGCTCAGGCTGGGTTCACCCTCTGGCAGCTCCCCAGGGAGCCCACAGGGTGACACCACCGGCTGCTGGCAGTGCAGGATCACCCTCAGCTCAGAAAGATGGATGTGATTCCCTCAAGAGGGATACTGACACTTGGTACTTTGCTTTGCCTAAAAAAAGCCTCTCCCACACACCAGGGGGTTATGTGAGAGGTGAAGCAACAGAGATAGCTCCAAATGAATGACCAAACTCCTTCCCTCCTGCCTGCCCTGGTGGCACAGAGCACGCAGGGATGACCTCACACAGTTTGAAACAGAGGGAACAGCAGCACATCTGCCTGTGTGTACTCACAGAACCCCCCGAGGCCTCCCTTTGCCTTCCCCTGCTCCCCACTCCCTGACTCCTGGGCAGGCATCTCTTCCACTGGGGACAGTCTGACTGACCACGATGGTTTGGGGGAAGACTGCCTTGGAGCTGGGAGGGAGCAGCTGGAGTTGAACAGATCAGACACAAAACTGTACAACAAAGGTCTCCTGAAACGAGCCACTAAAATGCCCCAGGTACCTGCAGCCAGGCAATGTGCATATGATCAGCCAAATTATAACAGGCTTTTTGAAAATAGCACATTAATGTTATTTTTTCATGTTAGAAGACAAATTTTATTGCAATTCAGCAAATGAGCTACACCTGTAAAACTGCTTTGTATATCCAATTCACATTTAATGTCCAATGGATTGAAATGTCACAGGAAAAATAAAAAAAGGAAAACAGTACCTGGTTTTGTCATTATAATGTAAACTTCAACACGGCCCTTAAAAAAAACAAGCCAGTGATTTCCCCATGTAGTAAAATATATAGTTTATAAGGTATTGATGCTTTATCTTAGTTTAACAGCCAACCTCTAGGTATAAAATAAAGAGCTACAAAGATGTGAAGTACGTGTACAATTTCTTCAAGTATTTTCAAGTATCCTCTAGTCTCTTCACTACGGACAAAATTCATTTGACAATATACAGAAAAAGTTAACTCTGAGTAGTTTCACTGCAGAAATCTTAACATATTCATGAATTTAAAACACATAAAAAGTATGGACCATCCAGCTAGTAAGTCCCATTTGAACAGTTTGAAAAATACTCTTTGTAATGGAAAAAGTTGTGGAATAGTCTCCAGTTCATGAATATGTTTTCAGCTACAGAATATCAGGTGGTTAAAGTTGACGGCAGGTAAAGGCTTTTTTTTCTTTTTTTGTATAAACTTATCATCATAGTATTTAATTACATTTAAACCAAGTCTTTATTAATTTGCATTTTCTTTTTGTATAAAGTACCATTGTATGAACTCTGACAGCACTAACCAAAGAAGCAAAGAAGCCTAAATAATTGATAAGTGATAGCCTATTTTTTCCTCTCAAATCAGGTATGAGCCTGTAAACATGTTTGGCCAGTTTAGCACTATGTATTTACTGCAGGATGACCTGCTTATTTTTTGTCACTGCATTTCTCTCCCCAGAATGAACGTGTGTTGTTAAAAAGACTCTCTTTTTCCATTAACTGTTACAAAAAAATCCCCACCAAACAACACAGCCACACTAACTGCACCCACCAAACCTGCCCTCTTATTTTGAAAAATAACAGGGAAAAAAAGTTACCAACTGCATTACTCTGACCAAAGGGAGAAGGGTTTGACAAAGCTCTAGATAAAAAGATAAAAAGGTGCTGAGTGCACCATTTGTTCCTAAAAAGTTCAGCAGAATGGCTGGCAACAGCAAACGCTGGATCCTAACCTTATCCCTGGGACTGGTGCTAGGAATAACCATCAAAGTGGGTGGGTTTGTGGTGAACACTGCAGAGTGCTGTGGATTGTGGCTGCTCCTACAGCTGGACTGTTCTCAGACATTCCAGCCAAATCTCTTCCCAAAAACCTGACTCAGGCTATATTTAATTTGGTTGCCTATGGATCTAACAAAACCAGCTCTTTTTCTGCTCCATCTCACAACCTTCTACTGGTCCTTCAGTGGAGTAAATCCCTCCAGACTCAGAAGTCCACAGCAGAAAGTGCTTTGAACCCTAACAGGATTCAGCATAGCCCCCCCTGAGAGAGGAGGAGGAAGGTCTATCTCAAACTGGATTTTCCTGTGAAAACAAAGTAACCTAGGAGCTGGAAGATGATCTCTGTGTCTTCCTTTTGCACTGGACAGCCAGCACACAGGGTGTTCTCCCTGATGGACAGCATCATCCTCGGGAGCCAGCCCAGGGTGGCAACCACCAAATCCCAGCCTCTGCCCATCTCCAGCTGTCATAAAGAAAGCAAAACACTCCACACAAAAACAGCCATTAAGCCAATGCTACCAAGTCTCACTAGATGAACTTGGGGAAGGGAAGGGAAAAAAAGAGAAAAAAAGAACCTTAGTTCAGGGTAATTACCACATGCAAGATAAAATTAATCCATCCATAAATACTATGAGATATATGGTTTTAACGGGATCAACTCATCTGTTAAGGTCAAAATATGGAACCTTCCTTTCTTAACATTCCCTGTGAAACATACAGGCCTAGTAAAGTCAAACAAAACAAACAAACAAAAAAAAACCCGAACAAGCAAAGAAATAAAAGAAAGAAAACACAATTTTCTTTGCTATTATTAGTGCATAAACAATTTAGGGCAGGTGTAAAAAGACTATCCCAACATATTAAGTTGAATACATGAAATTCTTAGAATGCAGTAACAACTGTTTTTTATTTTTGCCCTTCCAAAGCTGGATGAAAAATAAAAAACCCAAACCTGCACACACAGAATACTTCTGTGAAATGCTCCTGTAAGCTGCATGCTGTGAAAGAATTCACGCCCATCCTATGTGAGGAGTGGCTCAGACATCTTCCTAATGCTACTGTGAAATCAAAGAAGAATCTTGCTCTGATAAGTAGTGACAAAGGAACTTCTCAGTTTAATAATGAAATAAATAGGACAAAAGTAAAAATAGTCAAAAATTTAATACATGTGCTATACTCATAAATTATGGAAATAAAGCAATAACAAGATGTGACTAAGCTGTAGATAAAGTAAAAGTGCTAAAACATTGTATGAACCAAAAAACTTGGATTCTGCTTCTCAAAAGAGAGACAATTCTGAGATAAGTTTATACAGTGGAGACCTCTTAAATACACAGCCCTGGACTTCTGTACAGTAATTTGTGATGCTGATAAATCAGCCTGTTCTTAAGTCATATATTCATTTCAAAGAGATTTTTATCAGAGGATTCAAATGAACAGAGATGCCTTTAGGCATTTGCCAAGTTCCAGATCTCCAATAAATTAAGCTTTCAAAATGTTTGTGTTTCATAGTAGAAATCGACCAAACTTTCTTTGCTAAAAACAAAGCAGCCCAAATGAAGCAGACTGTGACAACAGGATCCAAGACATATGCATTCAAAAGGAAAAGAAAAAACCTTAATACCACTGTCTTTTCAGAAACATTAACAAATCCTTATACTTGTTAGTAAGGTATACTGTTATTATTTCAGATGGGGCATAAAGATATTTATTTAGTCATCTGGCATTTGGGGAACTCGTGTCCCTCTTTATTAGCAGTTAAGAGAATTACCAGCAGCAACCATATACCAAGCTTCAAAAGGCTGGTTTAAGTGGAAACCTTCTTGTGTTATAAACAATTATTCCAGGTTTTTTATTTAAGTGGGCTACACTGTAAATTCTGAATTGCAACATAATATAGCCAGTTATATCATAGAAGATTTTTTTTAAAGACAAACTTACAAAACACAATGATAGGTTAAATAAATAAAAAACATCAGTTAAAAAACAGACTTAATTTCTTCTTCTGTGCAATTACGTACCAATATGAAAAATATTACTTTGATCTCTGGACATTTCACGGTTCAGTCTCCTGGATTTCACTAAAAATAATACTGACAACAAAAATAAAGGAAAAAAAATAATTGTTGACAAATCAGTGCTCTGGAGCCATTAAAAAAAAGCACAGATCAGATCTGTAGTTCCCTTGCAGCAGAACATGACCCAACACGTTAAAAATCAAACGTTGGTAATAATGTTAATATATAAAATATTAGTTTAAAAACTATAGAATGACCTTCTCAGCAGAAATGGAGTGTATAGACTGGGGTCTATGACATACAGCATATCTGAAGGCAAGTTCACAGAATGCTGAAAGGCTCACTGCACATTTTCTATGGCAAGGAAATACTGCAGCTTTAAAATAAGCTGCACAATACTCATCTCTATCTCTTTCACATGAAAGTGTGTAAAAAGCAAATCAGCAAATAAACTCTAAAATAGATTTATACCAAAAACCTCTTTTTTACATTGAGTTTACAGCTTCTATCCATTTGCCTGTACTATTTCTGGAGTTTCCTTCAAGAAAAGTCAAAGTTGCATTTTTGGGCCATGAACAAGTTCACGATACAATGTACTGGCAAGACAGAACTTTTGCATACTAACGAGATTCACTCCTTGTTGCTTTTTTTGTGTTTGTAAAGACAGTTTTTCCTGTGGGACAGGAGGTCAGATGTCGATTCCTTTGACAAGAGACGCCTCCAGGGTGATGTTGAACTCCTGCAAGGTCTGCAGCACCCGAATCAAAGAATTCACCAGCGTGTGATCCTTGATCAGGGCTATGTCCTCATACATCTGGGCAGTAATGGGGCAGTCTGCAAGCAGGGCGATCCAGTGGTGCAAGAGGTGGTCTCTGACAAGGTGCCAGTTTGGGAACAAAGATAAAGCCAAGTTAATTTCACATCTCACAGACATGATTTTTATTCTTTGCTTTTAAGCAGACCTACCATGTTCTCCACTGATGAGACAGGGAATGGGGAGTAACTGTCTCATGTGCAACATCTTTTTCATTGCATTAAAATATCAGTAACAACAACAGCAACAACAAAGAAGTTTCTTTATACCTGGCTCCAAGACACACCAGCATCTGAAACTTGCCATCCTTCCCAATGTTTCTAGGGGTGTTGTTGATAGCAGTGATAAAGCGACAGAAAGTCCTGGCCCTTGTCTGCCAGTTCTCTTCTGGGACCATCTCGTTCTGCTCAAGGGTCTCATAGTATGTTTGTGCTTTTTCTTAAAAGAATGGTGGGAGATAATGAAGCACCATCAGTGCATACAGCATACAGGAGAGAGGTAAAACTGAAAGGCCTAGGATCACCCATTAATTTCCTGAATCATTGCATCTAGGCACTGGTTTTTTATGTTTGATTCAGTCCTGTGTTCCCTCTGTATAAAACTGGGATTCCACTGCCTTCCCTCTGAACAATGCTAAACAGGTTCACCCATCCACTGAATTTGAGTGCAGTAAAATGATCATACAAGGGGAACAGTGATGTTAAAGTACCTACTCAAAACACAGAAACATTATTAAAAATAATTCCTTTCTTAAAATGTGTTTGTGAACTCAGTTTATTTATTTAGCTCCATGAGAAGGGATCTAGACCATTATGTGAAAAAATGCATGCTTATACTCCTCTATTACAATGTCCAGTACATGCCAACAGCACTAGATCCATCTGTCGTGCTCTAAAAGACAACTCAACCTCTTACAAGTGTGATTTATTGCTTTCACTGTGCTCAGTTAAGAACAAGGCTACCCTATGTCAAGGCACCACCTTATTTATGTACCTCTACCACACTAAGAAAGTTTGTTTTACACCACCACTGCTGGAAGGACAAAGCCCTGTTACTGCATTAAGTACAGAGTCAGCTTTGGCAGAAGACAGAGGCTGTCTCTCATGACAGTACAAGGAGGTAGGAGCTCTCATGGCCATTCAGCTGCTGAGATGCCTCCAAGCAGTCTGCTTTTCACACCAGCTGAGACACAACAGCAGTGATAAGGAACACAGATGGAGGTATCTCAAAGACACATACAGGCTCTGGGATGTCGTCCTCCCACTTACCTAAAAAATCCCAAATGAAGACATTCTTGAAGAGTCTCGGGGATTTAAATCCGTGCTGGAACACTTGCTCGAGAGCTGAAACAAGTCCACTTTCTCCACACAGCAGCAGGGTCAGGCTGCCTCTCTGCCAGCACACACATAAAGCACACACACTCATCACCTCATTTTGGGACTCTGGGACACAAGTGTCCCATTAGGTTTTTAAATAAACAGATGCCTAAAGTTTAAATCTCCTGTCAGTGACCCCAGACAGTTCTCACAAGCCCTGAGCATTCAAAAATGGATTGACTTCTCTAAGGATAAAGCTGAGGAAAGCATTGTCAGGGCCTCATCATCATCACCAAATGAAGCCTCCAACAGGCCAAGAGAGCAAGTTTTACCTACAATAATGATCACTACAGAAAGTTAGGAAAATATTTTCCTCTTTTTTTAAGTAGCAGAGATCACAGATCCAGTGTAACAGGTGCCTCTGACTGCTTATCAACAAAAACAAGATTTAATGCTCAGTAAAAAAGTTGTTCTTCAGCACATGATGGTAAATTCTATCTTGCAAAACCAGTGCATGAACACTTGAGACTATTATCAATGTGACCATTGACTAGAATTACACTGGATATGAATCTTTCATGCCATAATGAATTTAGAAAAGAGGTGATGTAGGAATGGGAGGACCTATCTGTCCTGATTGTCAAGAGCCATCCATACAAAGCCAGCACTGCTCTCTACACCTCTCTGGCTCACAAGGGCTGGACATGGGCATGCTACTTCAGTTTGCTTCAGAAAATCACTGCTGTGTCAGCTGATGACATGTGTAATGGAAAGAGTCTTTAAGAGCACTTCTGCTTCACTTGCTTGGGGGATGTGGGTGTTTTCAGGGTGGCCTGCTTTGTTTCTTTCCTTTTTTTAAAGTGGCCCATGGGCCACGTTTTAAGTAGCAAAGACAATGCAAAACAGACATTAAAAACCTACTTAGAACTCAATGCAGATGTAAAATGTCCATTAATTCAGAACAAACTGGAGGCAGTGTTCCTGACAGTGTATGGGTAGAATCCTTGGCAGAATTTAACTAATACCACAATTTCCAACACCAGAATGTTAACATTTAAATTTAACAGAATGTTCCACTTAGAAGCAAAACAGAGGTATTTGAGGCTGTACTACCTCAGTGGTGCAGTCTCAGTATCTCATTTTTGCTCCACTTAAGGCATTTTCAAGCACATAGCTGTTCATTCAGTTTAGTTATTTCTGCTATATATTCTCTCATGTTTACTAATCAGAGTTTTAGGACCAGAGTGTCATTACACAGACAACAACCCCTCACCTCCTTCTCTGGCTTGTGGAAATGCTTGACAATACCATTAACAGCTTCACCAATAGCTTCTTGTATCTGACCAGTATTTAACTCTGCAAAACACAAAAATATATCCAGTTATAGCTTCAGAAATTGTACCTGTGTGTGAGGGCTATGGCCTAGCACAAAACACAGCAGAAGAGCACGAACCAATCTAACTCATTCTGTTAGGAAACAGTGCTGGGCTGTGGGTAATGGAAATCCAACTCTACTTCTATTTATTATTGAGGAGGTAGGAATGGAGATGGTTTGGTTTTAAACTGAAGTTAACACTGTGGTGTTTCACAACAAAAGTGGAAAGGGTTTTTACCTATTATGTGAATTCTCCGACCAGGATCCAAAGCTAAGGAAAGGAGCTGTGCTTTGTTTAGGACAAATCTGAAATACTTTAGCAGTAGTTTCACTGCAAACCCAAGAACAGCTGGGAACAAAGTAAGTACCTGATTTATCAGGAGTAAGTCAACCACAGAACAATGATCTTAACAGAAAACAAAGAGAAGTCCATGAATAGAAACCACTAGCAAGCTTCTTCATCCATGAAGGACAGACAGAGACAAGGCCATGAATTTCTACCTTCCTCCATAGCATGCATTCCACAGGTGTAGGACAATACAAAAAACACCACTAGGGCAGCTAAGCACTGGGCCAGGAATACACAGATATCTGCCATCCTTGCAGACTTCCAAAACTTAAGTAGATAGAATAGGATGCTCAAGATTGTAATTTGGAAATTGGCTGGAGTTCAAGCATGACATTGGGCTGAGTTTCACAGGTCCTCTCCAAACTCCCAGTTCTGTTTGCAAGTCCTCAGGTGATGATGCAGAACTGGACAAGGTTAACATGACCCCCAGCACTCACTTGGCTTATTGTTTGGTGAGATAGTGACAAATCTCCTGATCATGCTTGGAGACTGCTGCAGGGGAGGGGTTCGGCACTGCCGCTCATCAGCCTCAGTGTGGGAAGTCAGCAACTCTCCCACCAGGATCCTCTCTAAACTGCCATCATCCATTCCTTTCCCAAGCCACCTTCCACAGGGAAACCTAAGAACATCAAGGAGATAATGATGTGGATCAATCCAGATTCAATTCCAGGCCAAAGACTTTCAAGTGCAGCTGCCTAGAGCCCAAATCCTGCTAGTGTAGTTATTAGAAAGACTTCGTTCATCTGGCAACAAATAACAAAGTCTTGGCTTTGGCTTTTGCCAGCACAGGCAGCAAAAGTAAAATAGCTTTTCAGTTCCAAGTTTGTGCTGAGTGTTGCACTAGATGATCCATCCACAAAGCAGATTTTGCTTGAGTCCCATATGTAGTACATGGTTTGAGGAAAAATGGGTAAAAGAGGAAATCCTACTACGGCCCATAGATGGGTGAAGAAATACACTGAATATGCTACATAGCAGGCCAGCTGTGAAACAACCCCACAACCCAAACATATGCTTAAATGCCAAAACATCAGTACTTCTACTGAATTGGGGTATTAAATCAGACACTAGAAAGCACACATGCTCATTTGCTCATTATCACTTTCTCTGAACCAATGTTGATGTCAGTTTAATCAGCTTAATTGGAAAACTGAACAGCATCCAAAAATAGAATTTTTCCTCTTCATTTAATTACAAATGAACTGGCTTAGAGAGCTGAGTGGACTTACCCACCAATTTGACATCAACATGAGCCTGTCAGTTTCTCTAAACAAAGGACAGGGCATCAAATTATGCTGTACCTAACACAAATAAATTTAATTCTCACTGTAAATTTTGTTCTTCTATTTCCCCCATGTAAACACATGGTTCTAACACTGATAAGCCCTTGTGTTCCAGCTTGTGTCCAAAGGTGTCTCTCTAACACCTACAGCACCCAGTCCTAATATAAAATACCACCTATATTTGGTGAGCAGCAAGCTCTGACATGCTCTTTCTTCCTTGGGCTCAAGGCAGATTATTTCTAAGCTGCACAACAGTCAACTCATCCTCTCCACCAACAGTCTGATATGAGATGTGAACATCTGCAAACTGCAAACCTTGTTTGACTTTGTAAGAACCACGATCTGTTTAATGCCAGAAGCCAAACGATCTCTCTGTGCCTTCAGGTGGAGGCAACTGTAGACACAGAGTCCCAGGAGATCAGACCTTTCTAATCAAACAAGCCCTACTGTGCCAGCTCCCTGCAAAAATTCTACTTACCCCACATGAAATGTCAGGATGATACTTACTTGTAAGTATGCCCTGTTATTTCATTTCTGACCATAACATATTCCACGAGCCACTTGGCATACAGTCCTGAATTATCATGTCCTATTTGCACTGTGGTCAGTTTTCCCAGGTTCTGGCACTGCAAATTAAACAGAGTTTGTCAGAGGAAACTGAAAGAAAGCAGCATGTTGGGGGAGTAAACTATTAGGGAACGTGTTCAGCCAAAATGTGGTTCCTGCTGCTGACTGCATAATTGGTTCTGGCCTTTTTAGTGGTAGGCTGCTTTACTTGTTTTTGTTTGTTTGCTTGTTTTGTTAAACACTGTTTTGATCAGCACAAAGAACATCAGCTGAACTGGATTTTTCAATTAAATTTTACCCAATGCACACAACACATATGCAAAAATCAGAGCAAAATCACTTCTTCGTTTTCCAACAGAAAATATGACACCTCCCACAGCTGTAACATAAAGACAGTCTTGTCTATCCCTTGCAATAAGGAACTGTCAGTCATTTTGCTCTGCATGCTTTTACATATAGGTTAAATGTGCTATGCACAGGCACTAAGTGTCTGTGACTAACCACAAAAATATGAAACGTATGGCAAGATGGTACAGCAAGGGGAGAATTTAAAACTGAACAAACAGAACAGCCAAATTGAGTTTTGTATTAAGTAATACAAACCTCAAAAGTCATTTCTAATATATTCCTGGGAATCTGCAGGACTCCTGTTTCACCCAGTTCTCCCGAAATACAGATCCAAGGATTGGCTGTGAACATTGAGCCACCAAGTTTCTTGCTGGGAACAATCAATATATGGTATGGTATCACTGCAAACACAAAAGAAGTAACACGTCAAAAATGAAGAAGGATAATTATGTAACCTCTTTAGGGAAGAAAGGGGCAAAAGATAAGTCATAAAACAGCACTGCAGTACCATGAAATGTTAGAACAACATCAGAGATCCTATTTAATCATGCTGACACTTGCACACTAAGCACTGACTGACAATGGGGAAGAATACACATATCCAGCAGCCGCTAAGAAGCAGTGTTGACAGCAAAACAGTGTCAAGTGAAGAAAGAAATTTGGATGGAATAATGCCTTCTTATGAGTATAATCTCTTTTTATTTACCAACCTCAAAACATGGCACAAAGATGGTTACTTATCCTCAGCTTAGTGACAAAGAAGTAAAGACATGAACATGATATTCCTGTATCCAGGACTGCACTGTAGCTCAGCACACTGCATAACTCCCCCCAGGTCCCACTCAGGTACCAACTGCAGCCTTTCTTTACAGGCCTGCACAGCAGCAGCATTCACTACCATGGCTGAACAAATCCAGTGAAAATACAGCAAAATGCTGCAAATTCCTCTGTGCCATGTCTCTCTTAGTTATGCTAACTTTAGACTTATCAATTTCTTAAAAGAACAAGCTATTTTTTTCCCTTCTGAATAGTACCACACGTATTCAAATGCTTTCTGGTCCTTTGGTTTACCTGTGGGTAATTCAATGCAGTGTAACCTGGGCTGCAGCCCCTCCTCTGACTCACGAGGCATGTACTCCTGAGGAAGCTCTTCCACCACCCAGCACCTCCTGCACAGTCCTCTGTTAACCAACCTTTTATAATAAAATCCAATTCTCTGAATGGTCACTGTTTCTTGGCTATCTGCCCTTCTTTTATAGTGCATAAGCAGATTACAGCCAGGGCTTTTCAGCTGAGGCGTTTAATGCATTTTCTCCCTCAGCATCTCCTCAGCTGTCAGTGCCCTCGAGAAAGCATTTGGTGGTTGGATTTTCTTAAAAGCCCAATGAATATAGCATTTAAGAATGAATTAAAATGTTTCCCTTTTTATTTTCTGTGCTGGTAGGCCTAAAGTAAGTGACAATTTAACTGCATCCAGCAGACTGGATTTTCACATTATCCAGAACTTGCCTATAAGACCAAAAGCTATTTTGCTTGGATGTCTGTTTGCTTTGCCTTTCATACACACAAGTATGAATCCCAAAATGCCACCAAAGGTAATCCTTTCACAATACTCCACCCCCAAATTTATAAGCCTTGCTAAAGTCTTTCCTTATTTTGCATTCCCTATGAGGTTCTGTGGCAGCAGGCACACACATCTTTGAGAATACAGTTAAGCATCAACAATAGCTTAAAAGTTTCTCTAGGGTATCTTTTTAACATCTTCTTTTTAAAATCTTCTTTTTAGAAGGAAAAAAATATGTTGAGGAGTTCTGATGCAGCCTTCAATGGGCATTTCATTGTTACCCCAAATCCAGAGACAGACATGCAGCAAAGTAGCCTGAGTTAAAGACAGGAAAGGTTTGCTTCCTTTCAATTCCCAGTACACATTCATATTCTTACTTTGACAGTGAACAATCCATGCTTGTTTAGTATCATCCAAACAAGCCCACCACAAAATTTTCAGCTCAGAACTCACACCCAACTAAAATTATTAGAGCTGTGTATTTTATCAAGTTAGAAACAAAAGTGACAGAGAGAGAAACTCTTGCCCACCAGAGAAGATCATGGAAACAGCACTACAGCACACACAGATGGATCCCAGGGAAAAAAGCAGAACAATTTCATTAGGGCATGTTGCTCAGAGTGTTCAGAGTTTTGGACAAGGACTCAACCAAATCTGGAAATCAGAGCTGCAGGAAAAGCAAATACTTACAGATTGTTGTGAAAACATTGGTAAAGCAAAAGTAATCAACAGCATTGAATGACAGGAGATGATATAAGAATTGTTCTTTCTCATCATCACAGCGGAGGAATGCATAACGCTTGTAGAGTTTTCTGTCAAAGCAAAACACACAATCTGTCACAGTAACAAGATGCTCTCAGTGAAATGTTTTCTACTGTGCAAATGTATTAGGTGCACTATGAATAATGGGCAAGCAATTACAAATGAGAAGTGATACTGGGAGAGTCAAGAGCATTCAGTGTGCCAAGATACGCTCTCTGCAAGGCTGACATCTCCAAAGGGAATCAGTCCAATTCTCATTACCTTCCACCCCTCGAGTGTAAGGTTTGGTCTAAGGATCTTCTCCCACCCAAAAACACCCCAAGATGGAAAAAGGAATTTTGCACTTTCTTGAAAGAAGTTCTAACTTCTTTTGACCATGTCAAATGACAGGACTGAAGTAACGAGAGTTCTCCTAAGTCACTTGTGAGCAGAGGGTGCCATGGGAGAATTCTCCAGCACGTGATGTATGACAGAAGACTGTTTTCAAGGGACATAAGGCAAAAACTGAGGCTATCTGCTTGTATTTGGCTACAGGTGATAACCCAGGGCCTACATCAACCTGCACATTAATCCAGGGAATAGTTCCAGTGTTGATAGTACAGAGCTCCTGGTATAACTAAAATGATAAGTGTGCAAAGGTGGAAACCAACAAATAATACCAGTGTTGGGAATAATCATAAAAGAAGAGCATGCCAAAATGTATCAAAATCAAACTAATGCTGCAGGAACACCCAAACCCTCATGAATGCAGGTATTAGGTATTAGAAATGCTGACACAGCCGTAGATAGGTTGCTCCTGCCAGGAGGGCATCCTGACAGCTCCCCTCAATTTCAGGTATCAATTTACACAAAAGTCAGCAAGTCACAAGAAAGACACTTGCAAAACAAATCAATGATAATCAAGAGACGGGCATGTTCTCACTTACATAACAAATCTAACACTAGAGACTGACAGGAAACGTTGAATGAAAATAAAGAGCCTAAGCCCTAAATTAACCTAACCTGCCTGTAGCCACGAGAGTGGCACAGCCACAAAAGTCTCACAGGTGCCCATGTCTGTGTTTCACCTGAACAATCTGAATCACATGTTTGACAGCCTGTCAGGGTATGTGCTGTCCTGTCTCTTCAAAGGGTAAGGTCTCTCAGTTTCTCTGGGCACATAAAGGACTCAGGACAGTGAAGCCATGTTATTTCTCCCTGTTTCCTAATTCTAGGCCCTTTGCAGTCCCTTTCCTTATATTTGTTAACAAATGTCATGTAAAGAGAATGGGATAATTAAAATATCTACCAGCTGCTTCAAAAAAGAACAACATACAATCTTGTTAACTGTAAAATGGCAGAAGCTGCACCATTACTTTTAGTACCTCACTGAACTCAGCACTGCTTCCTCTAAAAACAAGGGGGGCACACTTTCAAACCACTTCAGACTGCCTAGAACAACTCTCTAAGTAGGATATCTAAATATGCAGCACAAAGCATACGAGATTACAGAGAACTGATGTCATCCTGTATGAGTTGCTCTTCTGCTTGTCATTTTCATTTTAAACATACTTTTGTCATAGTCTCCCTCTGTTCTAGAGAATCAGAATTTGCCTGAGAGATGAACAGTACACTAGCCAGTTTTAAAACAGGTTTTTTCCTTCCCTTTTGTGGGGGTACATGGAGTGTGGTGGTGTGTGGAAAGTCCTCTCATAGCACATGCTCTGCAAGACACAAGCACTGCTAAATTTAACCTGATCTGAACTGTTAACTTCACTGGAGAGGCTTAACCTCAATTTGGAGATAAAGGTAGATTTATTAGCTGTCCTCGCTCTGTCCTTCGCTTTTCCTTGCTCACTGAAGGCCACAGCTTCATCAGAAAGTCCAACATAACACAAGACAAGGCAAATCTCAAATAATTAGCTGTTGGGGTTCAGGGAGATTGGGGAAGAAACTCCTTGGAAGATGGTGAGTAGAAGGAGAGGAAGGGAAGAGCAGACAGCATGGGTTAAGCTGTCTCCAGAAAGCAGTCTTCCATTAAAGCTAATGGCAATTACTTTGGCTTTAATTTCCACACAGTAAACACTGTATGTGACTATTATGAAAGCAATCCACCTTATGTCCTTAAGCAGGCTATAAATGGGAAAATATATGTGAAAAACCCCAGCATTGAATCCCAATTCCCAAACAGCTCACACACTTGGAAGGCCAGTTCCATGTCTTCTGCACACTGCTAAGCAGATGCAAAAATAGGCACACCTGGATTTTTGAAACAATTACATCGATTTTAATTTTTAAAAAAGTTTTGCCCAAGATAAACCATCTTACTTTGTGAGTTCATGATCTGAAAGCAACTGTTTCAGATGCCTAGAAAGCAACTTCTTTTCCATGGAGAGGCGAACCCAGGCTCTGGCCTTGCCAACATCTGTTTTGATCTCACTTATGTTCTGGATATGCCTGGAAAAAAAGAAAAATACATGCTTGGTGTTGTCAAAGCATGACAGTTCTTTTGAACCAAGCTCAGTTGAAGTTTTGCAAAGAACACAAAATATCAGGTAAATTATAGCAAAAAGAAACAATCACCTTAATATTCAGCACAATAAAAAACTCCCTGCAATCTAGCTCAAAGAGAAAAAAGAGCCTGAAGAGGAAATATCTGCAATGCAGTGCCCTATTTACAAAATTCTAAACCAGGCCCATTGTCTCACATGATTTAGGACTCATTCTGGACCTTATCACTGCAATATTTATGGCTGAATGCTTTGGAAAATTAAATAGTGTCTTTGCATGCTCAGTAGAAGCTTTTCTTGCACATAAGACACAAATGGTGTATTTTAATAAGGCAAGCAAATCCTCAGTTCACTCCTCCCTACTGAAAAAGTTGGATGCTGGTAAGGAAAAAGAAGGAAAAGAAAAATCTCGTCAAGGTTGTTTTAGAAGTTCTGCATATTGTTTTTTCAATGTACTGAAAAGAAGGAATTGGGCAGAAGTTGTAGTTTTATTCACACTGCAGTACTGAATCATAGATAAACCCAATCTTTAGATCAAACAAGTTCTTTAAAATGTTTTCTTCCCTGAGAAGCAAGAGTGGTCTCAGAACCACGCAATTAACTCAGCAATGACTGGGAAAACACAAACACTACACCCACATCTCTGTGGAAATAAACCAATACACAAAACACTAAGGATATAAAAACTCTCATGGTATTTCCATAACTTAATGGCTCTGACAATATAAAACCTCCTCGGTATGAAACCTGTTTCTGTAAAGGTCAATGAAAACGTTGTACTAGCTGCTTTAAAACAGTTCAACAGGCTCCTTCCCCACAGGCCCCTCCTGCTGCACCAAACACAGGCTTGTCTGGATGGTGCACAGCAGACACAGAAACAAGAGTGCAGATCTCAGGGAGTTTCTGGGTTGTTTAACAGTTCAAACTCACCTCATATCCTGGATGAGAGAGATTCTGAGAGGTGACATGGCTGGACTTGTATCAGACTTTCGCCTTTCTGAATCAAGAAGTATTCCTAGATTCAGAAGAAAACAATTTCTTGTTAGCAGAAATCCAACTAAAGGTTTTAAAATTGATATAAAAAAGAAGGTGAATTGACACTAATCTGCACTCCTGTATTACTGGTCAGTCTGTGAAGGTACTGTGGTGTATTTCCACTCCAAATGACATGAAAATCTAATATGCTACCCAAGTGGTTATACAGATCAGCACACACTGAGCACCAACACATTAATGAGCTTAGATTCAGCTGAAATTGGTATGACATCAAATAGCTTAAGATATATAATAATCAAGTATTATTTTCTAAAGACTACTCTGTTTTCTTGCTGTGTAGTAACACTGACTGGCACTGTTGACACCAGAGAACAGTTTTAAATTTGTTGTACTCAGTACACCACCCATCTTGTGCTTACTGAGCTATTACTTTGCACACTCCTGTAACACCACTACTTTTAAAATACATTTTGAGATTTTCAAGCAATATTATTACTCTTATCCTTCAAATTCCACTCCAGAATGAAGTTTTATGTTAAATACAGTCCCTGCCCTCAATCCTGAGTTAGAAAGCACAAAACTGATTGTGACTTCATTCTGATATGCAAAACAATTATGAACTAAATGACATTCAGGAGACCTTAAAATTTCCAAATCTATGGTTTTGATTGCATACAGGATTTGTGCATGCTATTAAATGCTCAGCTCTTTGCTTTAAATAAAAAATAAAAGGTACCCACTGCCTCCCTCAAACCTATTGTTCTCTCCAAATTTATATCCTATGCCCCCCCCCACAAGTAGTAATGCTTAAAAATTACATTAATAATCCTAGAAACATACTATAAGTGGATCTTACGTGCAATATTACTTCTACTGCTACACTTGATGTAACAAAAATTAAAATATGTTTCTTCAGTTTAAGCTTTTGTTTTAAACAATGTCTGCCGTTCAGCTGTTTTTCAAGCCATAATATAAAACTTCAGGGTGTACAGCACAATTTGATGTGCTTATACTTGTTTTCCACCCCCTCTCATAACATCATTTGCTCTGCCAGTCATGCAGAGCCTGTGTGTCACACGAAGATGATGTACCAGAGCAATCCATTTTAAAGACTATCTCTGAAGCATCAGCTGTTTTTGGTTTCTGACTACCATGGTAGTCAGATCCCAGATCCAAACAAGTGGGCTCAATACAAACCAGGGTTTTTTTTCATAAAATCTATTGAGACAACACACCAGACCCATATTAAAGCTGTAGCAGTTGATTCAGTTGAGTGAAGGGTATTTCCAAGAGGAAAAAACTCGGCATGGTGCAAATCTGCAGGCAGCTCTTACTCACAGCTTATAATCATCATCTTCCAGCAGATGCCAATCTTACCTGAGGTACTGAAGCTGCCTGATGTGGTTCTTCTCTGTCTGTTTTCCAGGTAGTGTAACAGATGAGACCACAAAGCAGACTTTCCCTAAAAATAAAAAAAAAAAATTAGTTAAAGAAATCACAACCAGGTGAATTAAAAAAAAAAGTTTAAATCATCATTGAAAGTATCTGCCATGACAAAGACTTGCTTTAAAGATGTTTCTCCCTATAAACTCTTGGGTAAAAACCAAACATAACACACAAGTTGGAGGCGCTTGGGAGCTGTAAAGAGGCTGAGAAGGAAAACCAAGAGTCAGACTATTGGGATCTAGTGATTCTGATAACAGGAAAAAGTCAGTAGAACTTCTTTCCTCATAGTTTATTACCACGACAAGAAAACATTCAAAGGTTTATAAAATACCGTGTGCAAGTGGAGTTTTAAATCTGAGGCTGTAGCCTGTCCTGTGTGTCTCTCCCTGCCTGCCTCTGCAGCAGGAAAATTAGAAGAGACATGGAGCCAGCCTGAGCAAGACATACCCAGGCCAAGCCCTGCTCCCCTCAGGGCAATTCAGGGCTACGGATAAATGCTGCCCATATTTAGAATCTCAAAAGATTCCCCTAATTTCATCAGGCAAAGCACCTGGATAATCACAAACACAGTAAAACAGTCCAAAACATAAGCAGGACAATGAAAGTTTATCACCAAACTACCCCAGTTCTATACACTGTAAAACCAATTTAAAAGTTAGAATTTGGGAAGTGGTATTTAGGCCAAGATAAATCCATCAAATGATGTTAAAAGGTGCACCTTGCTCATTTTGTTGCTTTCTTAAACCCCTGGTGGCTTAAAGCAGAGAGTGAAAAAATCTTTCACTGGCCAACTATAAAGATTCTTGGATTCATCAGAAAATATTTCATATAATAAACCAAAAGATTGCAAACCTGCAGAAAGGCAGCAGCAAGCGAACAGGGGCTCTCCAGCACATCAATTGGAAAAACTTATAGATAATTAGTATTACTTATGTTTCTAAATTACTGTATTAACCTGAAATCCCAGTAAAGATCTAGCAAAATCTAGCAAATTTCAGAAAAGCTGTCATATTATAAGGCCGTATTTTTATTCACAGCTTTGTGCAGAAAGAAACCATGACTGTAAAGTAACAGTTGTCAATTCTGCACTATCAGTTTCATCTAAAATTATCTAAGTGTCTTCCCAGAGGTGCAGTAATGATGGTCCATCTTTAAATTTTTTTTAAATTATACTTAAAAATCTCTAACCATTTCCATCCTATAGCTCCCTACAGTTGACAGAAGAACTATTGACCATGAGGGATTATTCCAGAAGTGGCATGAATCCAGAAGAATAAATTCTAGAGTGTCTGTAACATCTGTGCTGACAGAAATCTATTAAAAATACGCATTCAGTGGTGTGGATATAAAAAAAACATTATGTCTTGTGTGTACCTGACAGATCCAACATGGAAAGTCAAAATTGCTAGTCTTATTCTAAACAGACAAAAAAAAGCATGAAAATATCAACCAGCAAAGAGTTACAACCAAAACTGTGTTTTCTCCCAATAAACACACACATGCACACACAGTCTAGTGTTCAGCAACCAGCTGCCATGGCAAGGAGAACTGCAACAGATCACAGAAAGCAGCAACAAAGGATCCTGCAGCAAATCGATGTCAACAACCATGATGAATGTGAGAACTCATGCAGTGCCTGCCCGCTCCTTCAGCGCCGTGGAACTCTCCTTTAACTTCACCAAATAGCAATGATGATGCAAGCTGGATCTATAAGGGGAAGGAAGACAGCCTAAGGAAAGCAGTGGGACAGAGAATGGGCAAGGGAATAACCAAGGCCTTCTGAAAGTCCAGACTAGGTCAGTGATTAGATCCTGCATCACCACTCCCCTGCATTGCTTGGGACGACGGAAGGCATGGATTCCCTTTGCATGTGGAAAAATCAGTAGGTAGCTAATGTAGGACTACTGGGGTTCATCAGCAGGGAAGAGGTAAAAGCAGGGATTGGTGGAAGGAAAGCCATCCTCATTACTATGGTCAGTTGAGAAAGAAGAGTCCTTCCTTGGCTCATTATTGAAAAATAAAATCGATGTATGAAACAGCAGGCTTTTGCATATTTCATAAAGGCCAGAGCACACAGAGAACCGGTGGCGCTTTTTTATTTTTTATTTTTTTAAACTCTGGATCATTTAATGAGATACACTGCACTTCCTCCATCAGGCCTCTACTCTATTCCACCACTCTATTTATTCCACCATTCAGCACTGTTTGCCAACATCTGCAATCAATCCAAAGCATTAACCTTATGAAGGGTTGGCCGTCTGGTGGTCTGAAAGGCCCAAATCTGGGTTGAAGCAGAGTATACTGATGCTCTGTCTTCTAAGACGAAAGCAGTACAGCTTCTATCCTAAGTGATATACAAGAGGGAAGGGAGAGAATCACATGATAAATCTTCACATAGAAAACTGTTATAGTTTGAAGGAGAGCAGAGTTAAACACTGGCATTTGGGTGGTGGGAACAGAGATACTGGATTACAGTTGTCTGGATTATGATTAAATATTCTTTTTAAAAAAAGAAGTTATAATCTTCTCCGTCCTTGCTACTCCTTTGTACAAGGGAGAATTAAAGTTGGTAAAGGCCCTCCAAACTCCATCTTGTCCCACAAGTGACTCCCAACAGAGGAGCATAGTAAACAATTATTAACTTCATACAAAACCCCAACACCTCTAGCAAGTGGTCTTGTAATCATAATTTAAGTACTCCTACATCACTCAAGAAGAACCAAAACAGCAAGACTGTTATTTTGAAGTACTAAATTATCCTTCAAGAAAACAATTCCCCCATCCCACTGACAGCACCTTTAGGATATGCTGCCTTGTAGGGCTGTGCAACTTCGTTAACAAAAATATTAAGACACAGCAACAGTCATTTTTACCATCCTATTAAAAAAAAAACCTACCAAAACCCATCAAACCAAATGAAAACCCTGGGTTAAATGGAGAGTCTTCCAAGAAGTCATCTGTGGAACACATCAACAGGTGCATTTGCACATATCCCACAACATGGAGACAGACAGTGGGGCAGGAAGTGACATAAAAAAGACTTGGGGACACACAAGTATTTTAACACATCTCATACACACTAAAGGTGTCCTCTGAAAGCAGAGAGAGGAAAAGCATAACACAACTTAAGGCAAGTGTGCTCTGCAATGTACAGGAATATTTAATCCTCACCTGTTTGACTTGCAGACCGTGGCTCCATATCCTTTCTAAGAGGTCACACAGACTGGCTATCAGGGTGTTCTCTTCCACTCCTGTGATATTCACTTCACCGTGACCAAGCTCCACAGCTTCTCGACCCATTTTCTCAACCAACATCCTCTTAGTCTCAAAAAGGACAAGGCAAAAGAGAGGTAAGTATCTCTCAGGAATTTCCAAGATCACTTACACTTTTTAAATAACCAGTAAGGAAGCACGTGATAACAAGTATTTGGCAGAATAACTGGCTGTATTGATATTTCTGGCACTTGTGCAGAACTGCCCTTCTTTTATCCCAGGTTTTCAAGCCAGGACAGCAGCAGTGCTGATCTGTTTTTCTCAAAAAGGGTTTGCAAACAGGCACATCATCCTCCACAGAATAACCCCAACAAAGGGAGCAGCAGATCACATACTGACAAGCTGAGTGCCTAGCAGCAAGGCCATGAAACACAGATCTTGGGTAGTTTTGAAGCCTGGTGAGTGCTGGATGCACTCCCCAGGAGCAGGACACCCTGTCCACCTCCTCCCAAGGGAGGTGAATGTGCCCAAGTGCTTCCAAGACGCATGGGTATGTCATTCCTAGGAGATGCTGTTCTGCCAGAAGGGCATTTGGATTAAACCAAACCCATTCTGGAGTGCACCTCTTGAGTTCCCCCAGGAGCCACATTCTCCTAAAATGTGCACAATTTCATACTGGTGAACAAAGCTTTCACCAGCTCTTAAACTACAGTCTTCCAGTCACAATATATTCATCACACAGCTGACTGGAAGAAAAAGTAGTGAGGGAATCAGTTCTGCTCATCTCTTACACATTTTCTCATCTTTGTTCCTATTCTAGACTCGCTTTCAAATGAATAATACTCCTTAGAGTACCTCTGCACAGTCTTGGTTGAGATTAAGAAGTTCAAGATAGTCCCTAGATGCTTCCCTCCCTCATTCCCTTCGGCAATTCCTCACTGTCCCAGAACCAAGTCTATCTTCAAGAATTTTCACCACTTTTCACCTCTTTGAGGGATGGGGATTATTTGGACAGTTCCATAAAGCGAAATCAGAAGTAGATGCACATTATTAAATAGAGTGTTATGAAAAATTGCATATAATTTCTATAGTACCTCCACTGACTTTCGGCAAGAATGTGTCTACTTCATAATTACTCTTTGCTGTATTTTTATAAACATTAACATTTACTTCAGATTAATATGTTGCCAAATATATACTGGTGAAGCATGTCTATAAATTAATGCCAAATTTCTTTTTTAAGTGCTTAAAAGCTCATGCCTCAGAAATGTATTAATTCCTTTAGTTATGAGAAAAGCTGCTCTATTTTCACCACAAGCCTCTCTTCTGGACTAGTCACTCCCGTTGAAACAGTACTGCCTCATTAGTTATAACTGAATGTGCTGTAATAGACTTGGGCAGCAGCATGGTAAAGACCCTTCAGAATATTCTATCTCTATCATAAATCTGCTTGATAAAGTTTCTGCTCCTTGCAGAATTTCTGAATACATTATCTCTTCATTAATTTCTCACCACTATGCAAAAATCCTTACAGGGATAAAGCAGAAAGAGACGGCAGAAAAGGGGAGAGTTTCAACATACTGGATACAAAATGGTCCAGAAAGGATGGATATGAGGTGCAGGAGAGCAGAATCATTCTCTGTATTACCTTATTTCGGCATTCCTTCAACAAGCCTTCTACAAACTTCCAGTTTGTTTGTGCAATTACTGATGGAGAGAGGTTAGAGAGTTTGGGCTGCCGAATGGTGCTGCCCAGATTCCTGGCCTCTTGGATGTACTTCTGCATTGGGGGACAAAAGGGACAAACACAGACAAAAGTGCCAGTGAGACTACTTGGCCAAGAGAAAAGGGTAAACTTATCTTTATAACCCACACCTCTGGAGTGAGGAGGAAAGGATCACATCCTCTTTCAGAAAAGGCCCCTTTTTATATCCAGCATTATTTAGGGCTGAGACACTTGAACTACTGTTTCACCAGAGGTCAAATCCCCATTTATATCATCTATACAATATTAGAACACATGTTGCTGAATTACAAAAATACAATACAAACTGACAAGGATATTTAGATGCATAGAGATTCAGTTACTCCCTCCACCACTGACAACTGTCTTGTTATTTTTTCATTTAAATGAAAATTTGCAAAAACTATGTAGACCAAGATTATTCAAGTGGCAGACTGGTCTACATGGGGACTGCAAGAAAACTGCTCTTTCAGGAAGCAGCTGCAAAATTCAAATGATAGCAACATCTCTCAGCTGTGAAGCAGCTGCATTTTTGAGGAAAATCATTTCCTGAACTCACTCTACTCGAAAGAGCTCTTCTGCTCCTATTACTGCCATCCAGGAGTTGCAATTGTTTTCACCCCAAAATCAAGAGTGATATGAGAAATATTTTGGAAGCCAGGTGATCACAGGTTGGTTGAAGCACAGCTAACTGAGGATTAGTGATAGAGAGAAAGTCTTGTATAGGCACTGATGAAATACTCAGGATTAGAACATATTTCAGATTAACAGGAATCTCTCTATCTTACATTGAAATAATGACCAACTGAAAAGTCAGCAAATAGATCTGTCAAACACAACAAAGAGGAAAAACCACACCTTCTCCACTGGCCTTGCACTAAAAAGCTATGATATATACATTTAATTATGCATCTTTATCCAGAACTATGATTACAGTCATACTGTGCATTGGACATACCAGATAATGCTCTGACACAGATTTTATAGAGGGCATGAAGGGCCAATCATGCTGGTCCCAGTCTAAACATAACTGCAACTGAAGCTCTGACATGGAAAAGTCCAGGTGCTGGCAGGATAAGTTGGTAGCAAAAAGCCAAGCAGATGTAAAGTGAAAGTGGTAAGCACACATGAAGTAATAAAAGCAAGCATGCAAAACAGAAAAGGAAAAGAGTGAAGACATAATACAATGCAGAACTCCCAGCATTCAACATAAAAATAAATTCGTAAGTAATGAATCTGAAAGGAAAAAAGAAAAGACGGTGTTAAATCAGTGGATTGGTGTAAACTCTGCCCTCCACTGGGCACAAATGTTTGCAAGTAAAAAGCCACTAAATCTCAATTGCACAGGTTTTTGTTGGCTGCTGCAAAGCTTCAATTTCAAAACTCCCAACACTACAGTTAGACACCTCCTGCTCAGCCTGACCCCCAGTGCTCATCTCAGAAGAGCTCCCTCCCCACTCTCTCAGCGTTACTGTGGAAGTCTGAGGTTCACCAAGGAGAAAGGGTCAATGTTCAGTCACCATTATGTCATCAAAAAGGTACAGCATAAACCCCTAAACCACCAGCACCATTACCACGGCACTTGGTATCCCCAAATGAGCATGTATTTCAAAATATTTATTCCTCAGATATTATTTGCCTTTTGAGAAAGAGTAATTACCATAGGAAACGAACTTGTGAGGTATCAGTTCAAAAACAAAACAAAAAACCCCAGAGACGAGAGGTAGATTTTTGCCTTTGTAATTACCTAATTGATAGCTCAGAAGTTTACAAGCTTTAACAAGGGTGTTGTTTAGCACAGTAATGAGGTTAGAAAGCAGCTACTATTCATTTCTGTTACCTCTAAGTAAAAAGCACTTTAAAGTTATCTGAGCATATGGAACATGTCAAAACCAGAAACGACTCGCAGAGGTTTTTTATTATGCAGACATTTTTCTGTTACATGGTTATGGATGACAGAGATGACACTATAATTCAACAAAATTTTAACAAACCAGTAAGTAAATTCCGGAAATGAGTACACTAGGAAGACAATTAAATCCATCACTACCATAAAAGGATGAACTGAACAAACACACTTGAGTTTCACAACACTATCCTAACAGATAAGACTGCTACTCCTTTAAAATTCAAAATTAAGCTTTTCTAAGGATATTTAACAAGGCGAGAGAACATTGTTTTCAATGAACAACATGCACTTAAATAAAAGCAAAACCTTGGGGCTACTAAACAAACAAAAAATCGCTCATATTTTGAGCCAGACTATTCTTGGAATCACCCATAAAACAACACCTGGTGTAACAGTCTGCAGTCTGTACCATATGAATCAGAAACTGTACTGCAATTAGTTCACTTCACCCAGATCTTTCAAAACCACTTCACCACAAAGAAAAACTGTGTCAGCTGCAGAAGCAGTGGTGAGAGATGTTTATCAGTTCAGAAGGTGGGTAAATTAGCATCTGACTGTGCTGTGTAAAAACAGGCAGACACAAATGTGACAGTATGGGTGGGCTTCACATTCTCACCTTAGCAATGAGGTTGTCTCTCACTTTGTCACCTTAAGACTTTTTATGGTCTACAGAAGACACTTAGAAAACTCCAAAAGGCAAGGCTCCTGATTTTAGGATGAAATTAATCCCTCTCTAGAGGTGATTATCTTTCTTCCATCAAATACACAAAAGAAGCACAGACTATGTTATTTAGAGATGGGAAATAGATGGCTGAAAATTATTAATTCCCCTCTTCCCACTCAACCCCTTTAAAAGAAAAAAAAACAGAACAACTTGAAATCATGTGATTATATTTTCACAGAACTCATATGTGAGTTTCCATATGTGGGATGAAATAATTTTGTCCTGAGAGGGGGCAAAAACGATGTAACTTTCATAATAAGAAAACTAAGTATTTTTGAGCTGCTACTTCATTTTTATTAAATACACTTAAGGGAGAGCAGCCATGAACTGCAAGTAACTGTCTAGACATTTCATAAAGGTTGCAGAGCATTTTTCAGGCCATTAGGAAAGAAAAAAATCAGATCTCTAGAGCTGAGCAATTTTCACCTCTCTCTGGTCATTGTCCAGACGCAGGTGCTCCGTGTGTTGCTTCTGTCTGTCCTTCCGCCTCCACTGAGCAGGAGCGTTCCTCTTTGTCCACCTACATGGGAGGAACAACAGCACCCAAATCAGGAGGCAGGGGAAGGGCAGAGGCAGTAAGAGGCTTCCAGCTTATTCTATACTGAACACGTTAACATCAATTACATCAGCCAAAGGCGCAGCTGCAAACACATACAAAGAATCTGGAATATTGGGCAACCAAAATAGTTTAGAATATTAGGTCAAATATTTGCTTTGTATTTGGGTTTTTTTTGGGGGAGGTTTTTTTTTGGTTTGTTTGTTTTTTGTTT
The DNA here is from genome assembly GCA_013398075.1 of Notiomystis cincta. Taxonomy (NCBI): domain Eukaryota; kingdom Metazoa; phylum Chordata; class Aves; order Passeriformes; family Notiomystidae; genus Notiomystis; species Notiomystis cincta. The sequence goes on from VZRX01011939.1 coordinate 390,960, forward strand.
TTTTTTTTTTTACAATGTCCAGGGACAATTTAAGCCTTGCCTCTTCTCCTTGAAGGTTTTTGTAAGAAAATATCCTAAAATATTTGCTAGCTCCTACTTGGGATCAAATAAGGGGATCTGCTTTTATATTGACAATAATTATAAGTAACTCAAAGTACACCAGTTATAATCTACATCATAAGAGGGCTTTCTTCAGCAAATTTGCTTCAAGAAGGTCAGATTTAAAAAAGAAAAAAAAACCCAACCAGACATAGCAAAAACCCCACCCTACACATCTCACCTACATCATCTGATCTGCTCCCACTTGAGAAAAACAAACCCTAAATTGACTTTGCTTTCTAGTATCTCTGCTTCAGTACAGTCTATAGATCTTGCCAAGATTCAGCACTGTTGCCTTAGCTTACTCACTTGTTGCTTGCTGGGCCAGTGGATAAAACATCAGATTGAAGCTTAGGAAAAAATCCAAGCTCATATTTTCCTTGTCCAATTTTCATGTCCAGCAAGTGTGGGTGAACTGCAGTGTGATCTATTTTTGCCAGTCTTAATTCAATGGATTTCTCTGAAATAGTAAGGAAGTTAGTTTCTTTAAAGGTGTTTGAATCAGACATGTATCTATCATCACGTCTTCAATTAAGAGCTGATGTCAAATTAAAGGAAGAGGTGGAAGTTGCTTACTGATTTCAACAGGGACATTAGTACAAGAGTGTTTCTGATATCCAAGAATGCCACCAAAAGGAGAAAAATGTTTATCTTCTTAAGCTGAAACATCTTTCACACATAAAACATGCAGGAACACAGCTGAGTTCTACTTTACATTAATTTCATCTCAAAACTTCATAGAAAATGTTTAGTCCCCCATTTAAGCTTTCCACCAGTGCTATTTTGGTCTAATTTTTTTCTGAGGTTTCAAAGTATGAATCATTACTTAATCTAATGTCTATATGAAGCAGCACTGACCAATTGCACCAATTATCAAGCAAATGTCTCATGGCCCTTACCAGCCTCATCAATGGTTGTGCACTTTTGATACATAGATGTGCGCAGAGTTGGTGTCCTGACGTTCAGCAACCTAATTTTATCCACCCTAGAATCAAAAACTCTCAGAACAGGGTCTTTGTCATCTTCATCATGGCACATAATCTTGTTGTCAATAAAGGATGCAAACATTTGGGTCTCCAGGAATCTCGAGAGGAAAGGCAAGTAAGGTTCAGGCTGGTCGGACAAGAAAGAAGCCTAAGAGACAAGAAGAGAGAGGAGAGGAGTGTTTGGGAGTCTGCAAAGAGAAAGAAAGAGACAGATATCCACCAGAAGCACCAATTTTTCTGATCAAGGATGTATAGGAGTGCTTTGGTGCCATGTAAAGTGCCTGGTTTTATTATCCACATCAATTCTATCCTCAAAACAAGCAGTCTATATGATATTTTCAGCAGCAGGACAATCACCTACAGATTCTGTACACCTACACTGTACAGAACAATAATTGGTACACTGTGATTTTAGCATCTCCTTAATCTGCTAAAAATTTCAAGAGAACCCCAGCAAACCACACCAACAACAGAGCAGGTGTGCATATTTGCTGCTTCTGTCTGGGCTCACACCTTGTGAAGTTGATATTTTCATATGATTTGGTGGGAATCAGATGAGTGTTTTAGCAGACAGTGCTGCAACATTATCTTCACCAATGTGAACTCTGCTGATAAACACCTCATCTCCAGCAAAGAAGACAGTGCAAAAATTTGAAGAACTGGGTCTTATGTTTCTCTACAGAAGAGTTAGGAATACATTTGATACACATGCACATAAGCATTATTTAATTATTGAACTAATGATTTAATTCATTAACACATCTGGCAATTCCTCTGATTAGAAGTCAGTTTCCACTAGCAATATTTAACCTTTCTGTAGAGGTTAGCCCTGAAGTGAGGCTTTCTAAGCTATTTTTCTAGAGCAAGCTGTATTTTTCTACAGTATCCTTAAAAGAGTATCTTTAGCACTCCAAGTCTGTATTTGTATATATTTTTCCACATAACACATAAGATGTGACATTTTGGGAACACTGAAATTGAAGGAAGAAATTACCATTTTGACAGTAGTTTTCCATCTGATGGCCCAATACATAAAGCCTTATGTTTGAATCCTCTTTACCTCTTACATTGATGTACCTTTTTATTGCAACTTACTTTATCAAAGTTTTGCATCTGTTCTCTGTTTGTAAACCAGGATTCCTTGTCCTGACTGGGCTGAATAACAAACACTTCATAATCTGCAAACATCTGTGTAAAGCGGTTGGCAAAAACTTCCCGAATCTGAATGTTCAGCTGGTAAATCTTGAATTCTTCTTCATCACACTGAATTTTAAGATCCTTTTTGCTACTGGTCTCCTCTCGCACCTCCAGCTGAAAAAGGAAGGGAAAACACAAATAATTGGTATTGATGCTTTGTCAGGTATTCCAGGCATGTAAGATTTTAATCTGCCATTCAGCTGCTACTCTTCAAGTCAACATTTCAATAAAGAAAAATACTTACTGTTTCAACCATTGCAATAAACCAGCAAAACCAAAAAAATCTAAACAGAAAGCTTTGCCTATAAAATTTTAATTTTCACAATAAACCAAAACTTACTTCAGTAGTGTTTGCAGTGGATATGTTTTAAATTTAAAAAGGGTAAATAACAACCTTATACATGCCCACATATATCAAAGACTTAATTTACTTTCTTTTACCCTTCAGTGACTTGCATAGGCTTTTTAAAGGATCTTACTGCCCCTAAAAATTTGCGTATTAGGCAAATCCATATCTGGGGTCAAACAAGTCCAGGTTTAGTACTGTTAAATACAGAGCAGCTTTCAAATGAAGAAAGAAATGCACAGTAACAAGAAGCTGTGCATGTCTAGTAGCCAATTCCTTGTAGCCTAAGCCCTTAGCAGTGTAACTCATAATTCACCACTACACACCTCAGAGTAATCTTTAAGAAAAGAAAATGCATTTTCAGTCAAGATGTGGACTATACTTTATTTAAAAAGCAATAAATTTGAGATATTCAATTCATAGGGGGGAAAAAATCCCCAACAGTGACAGTCTTCATTCCATTCCACAAAGGCTCAAAAAACCCACAGTGGTCTTTCAGGTAGCATATTTTATGCACAAAGGGCAACCATTTATTTTTTGTTTCACAATTATAATCACTAAAAATATCCAATCAGGATCACCATGAGCTGTGCATGACCACTGCTGGGAATCAGACATTCATGCACTCTACAACATCAACCAGAAAAAGGCATCACAGTATCCCTACGGCAAACATTCTGTACAAACAAAACTATATATGTACATTCTACACACAATGAAAAAGATTGGATGAAACACAATGAAACCAAGACTGGATGCAAAATTCAGGACCATCTTGATGCCAATTTCAGCCACTTAAGTTATTAAAAAGTAGCGCCAATTTAGAATAAATCCTAAAACCAAGAAAAAACCAAAGCAAAATGCTATTTTTACACACATTATCTTGGCAAAGAAACACCTGGAGGATAGCAAAGGTTTTCCTAGATGTTGCAGGGTTAAATCCCCTTCCCTCTCTTCCCTAAGCTTGTCCTTGTCTCTACAGGTGTTCACAAGGTTTGAGAACATGGTGACAGGAAGTTCTTTCTAGTGAAGGCAGACATACAGCATCTTTGGACCATGACTTCAGACCATCTGCTGCTGCAGGACCACAGAGATGCAGACCATTTCATATCTTACCTTTTCTAGACTCACACCTGTTCTTTTAACAAGGGCTTGGAGTCTTGCAATAGTCTCATTTTCCTTTAGCAGTTCATAGGAATTCAGAGGTGATCCTGCTATGTTCCCATTTCTTTTATCAGAAACCAGGTCACATGCTCTGAGGCTCTTCATCTTGGAGGCACTTTCACTGCAGTGCAGGTTTCCCTCAGGTGGAATTCCAAAAGCCATCAGTATCTCTGAAATTTCCTGAATGAACTCAAGTTTATTTGGAAACTGGGGTAGGTCTTCTGGCAGCTCGATGAAATGGTTGTCTACATCCACAAAGCACAGGTTAGCCTGGGATTTAATTTAGAACAGGACACCATTACAACATCACTAAGCCCATTATTAATCGTTGGGATTTGTGCTTATTTAAAGATTCAAATACATTTGCATTTATGTGGTTATTTTGTAAAACAGACTTGCCCCAACCATAACTGAAATGGTTGGTTTGCTTTGAAGAATGCAACACAAGACCTACATTTCCAGGTCTTTTAAGGAAGTAACTGAGAAAGAAGACTCATTTTACAGACATTTTCTATTTACAAAATAGATTATAACATAATTTAGGTACAGATCTGTGATTTTTTTCAGACACATACAGCTAAATTTCAACTACAGAGTATCTGCAATTCTATTTTAGACATGTTTATATATAAGCAGGTGACTGCCTGTTGCTCAGATTGCGTGCACTTCTTAAAAGATTTAGTAAATTCCAATCTAAAAGGTGTGCTGATACTGCAGAAATGCAATTAAGTTATCTTCTCCTTTTTTGTAAGCAACAAAAGGCAACTGCCTCACAACTAAGGCAATTTTTTGAATGAGCAAGTTTGTTTCCAAGGAGAAAAATGAAATGAACTATTTTCCATTCTATTTTTCTGTTCCAATCACCAACTCATTTACCACCAAAAAAGACCAAGGTAGGAGAAAGAAAAAGAAAAGAAAAACCACCTATGTGGCTTCCACAGCAAGATCAAAAGAAGCTCTGCATCTTTCAAGGTTTACCTCACTCTTTATTTGGCAAAGGGGAAGGTTTCCCTTTGGGCTTCTGCATTGCAAAATCTCCATCAAATGGTTACAAGACATTACATAATTACAGACATCACAGCAAAAACCCCAATCACGTGTGAAATCTGCCTGGAAAGTTAAGAACAGAGAAATAACTTTGCTCTTATGTAGAAACATTTCAGTTTCTCTTCATTGCAGAATTAACATGGGCTGCCACTTTTCGGTTTAACCTTCACTGTACAAAATCCTTTCACTCAGATTATGGGGTACTTTCAATCTAACTGCACTGCATTATTCTAGGAGCCACACCTGAACTCAGGCCTCACTACAGTGTGGCAGCAAAAACACTTTTCAGGTCTATAAGAACTAACAGATCTCCAGTTATTTCCTAGGATTCAGGAAGTGTGAGAGGATGGAAGCACCACCACAACTGAACTGGAAAGAAACTATCAGAAGAGTTCAACCTCACACAGAATGAATGGTGAATGATCCCAGAAATCAGTCACAGGCAGTAGGGACAAAAGAGTTCTGGAAGGACTTTGCTGTGGGACTGACCATAGGTAGACTAGAATAAGCTGTGCCTGACCTGTCCCTTTAAGTAAACTGGTGTGAAAACATACATTTCGTACTTGTGACAGGTTTCTGTAGAACAGTTAGGGTGGTCAATTCTCTTTAAAACACATTTATCTTACTAAGCTTCAAACTTTAAATTGAGAAAAGAATTCTTAAAGCAGAACTAAACTGGACATATTGCACTAGCTTGCACAGAACTATTCCAATTCATGCTCTGCCAAAATATTACCCATCATTACAAAAGTAAGCATAATTCCCTAATGTTATAACATTTTAATATAGGATTGATCTCTTATGCTCAAAGAAATGCATATAAAACAGTTTAATATCTCTTGTATAGATCCTTTACTGGAAATTAAATCACAAATTGAATTAGGTGTTGCAAAAGAATCCAAGGTCAATAAAGAGAATTAACACATCGATTCTCGAACAGTTTCTAGTGCACCTTAGAAAAAGTTTTTCTTTTTATGCAGGGCAGGTTCATTGCTGACATTTCCCTAGTATCAGCACTTCTCCAAGGCAGCAGATGGTGTGTGTGCCCACCAAGAGAGGTAGCCCAGGGCTGGGCATGCATCAGTGTACTCCTGGTTCCCATTCAGAGAAACCAAAGGGACACCACGTGCACAACTCCTGTGCTTCAAGCACCTGAACTCAGGAGCTTCAAGACTCCCACCATTGCCACGGTTCCATGGCAATTAGAAGCCAAGTCAGCTGGGATTTGTCAGGAACACTGTAAGCACTTGAAGACAGGAGAGAAATAAAGCTTTGAAACCAGGCACAATGCCTACCAATCAGTGCTGAGGGAGAAACAAAACGCATTGAATTTGCCTCAAGCAGTCTGCAAAATGGCAAGACAGACTCCATAAGAAACTCTTCAAACAGTTTAATTGTATTACTTCCTTCTAAATTTCCTTTAACTGATGCCATTCAACTTTCTTCCCTTTTTGGATCAGATTCTGCAGAAAACATCACTCTTGGTTAATAAGCTTGGTTGTACCCACAAAGCACTTGGCCAAAAAGAAATCAAACATTAACCTTACCAATGTAGAAATTCTAATCTTCACACTGAAATTAAACTTCTTGCCAATGGAAGAAAAAGCCAACTTTAATGCTTGCTAAAATTTCATATAAACATCTGGGCTAACACCTGGTTAGTTCTTCCAATATGTGAATTTCTCTTCTGCAGGGTTCCTCTCCAAGAGCAATACACACAGTTTAAACACTCTGGGCTACTGATAATGAGTGCTTATTGTGCAACTTGTTATTACATTTCCCAGAAATTGGCCTATACGGAAATATTAAAAAAAAAGTCAGTGTGCAGCAATACTGCAAACAGAGTGTAAAGAATATTTTCAGGGACACTCTGTAGTTATCCAGTTTCTGGTTAATAACACATAAGATAAAGGACTACCCAGAGCAGCATAAGCAAAGATTCCATAGATGACTTTAGCCTCTTTTAACTCAGAGAAGCTGAGGTCACCCTCAAGAACTGCACACACATTTCTGAAAAGGCCATATTCCTCAGGGAACAGAAATGGCAAAAACATCTCAATGCACAAGCCCTTTGAGAGGTACCAAAACAGTATTTTTCTGTAAAAATGGATTCTTAAGAAAATCAGTAACAGACACCAGAACATTATGCTCCTACACTGCAGATCCAACAGAATGGAGTATCACTAAGGACAGAGGGCTCCCCTCCTTAAAAACTAAGAAAAATTACAATGCACTTATTATTTATGAAATCATGGCCATCCAAAGCATTTTGCATGCTAGGAACTGGGCAAGTACACAAAGCAGAAAAATGAAGGAATTCTTTGGCCAAAAGAGTTTAGTTATTTTGTCTCCGGAGGCAGAACAGCTGAGTGGGCTGTGAATAGCTGACAGCTCTGTATGTGAAAACACTGTTTATTATTTTACACACACAAAACTAAAATGATATAAAGACAAGATACTTGGCAACATGTGTAAGTAGAGATATAATTGAAAGAGCATCCTTAAGTTAGTTACTTGGTATTTCAGGTCTCTAGAAAAGTCAAATATTCTTTTGTTTGTTGCTCAGATATCAGTGTTCTGATCAAAAGAAAACCCCTAAACAGTTACACACCACTTCAATGGCAGACTGTCACAAAAGAAGACACATTACATCATCTACAATAACATGTTCTCCTGAGACACTACACTAAGGAACAAGGATGTCATATCCCAATTTAAAAACCTGTCCTTTCCATAAACCTTTATCATCCCAAGTAACAGCATGACCAGGTGAAAATCTTACAAACCTTAGAAATGTGGATCTAAGTAAATGAGTGCTCATGTACCTGGTTCCCTGAAGCAACAGCACCACTTTCCATGGGCTTAGAGGGGTCTGGACTATACCCATCCATTTCAAAACCATAAAACAATTGCAATTCTTTAGTTTGACCTCAAGTACAATAAGGGCCATAGCCCCACACAGATCTAGCAGGGCCTGCATCAAGCCCACATCCTTCCTCTCAGCTCTGCTCAAAATTACAGGAGGAAATTATTTAGGTTCTGCTTGAATACAGCACTGAAAGACCAAACCCCATCCATCTGCAGCCTGTATCATCTTTGCGCACTTGGCCCCAACCTTGCAAACCACCACTCACTTCACACACCACACAGTTGCATGGATGTGCAACTTTATACACACGTGGCTGACTCGTGGGAAGTGTGTCTACAGTGGTCCTAAATTCTAAAGGATGCTCCTGTGCCACTCAGGGACCTTCTGCACTTTTTCTCAGCTCTGCTGTCCTTCATATCAGCCCAGATTTTGGGACTGAGAACAGCTTACAGCTCAAAGCCATTGCAGCTTTCAGAAACTCCTCAGGTGGCTGTTCACATTGGAGTACAAGAAAATATAAAACTGAGGTCTGTCAATAAATTTGCAGTATTATCAGGGATCAAACCACCAGCAGATAGCCTGAGAGTGCATACAAAGTAGTGATTATCTTTAAATAATTATCTTGGTCTAATGTGTCAGCATCAAGATGAAAAAAGGCCTTCCAGGAAACCTTTCTTATCTTCTGAAACAACATGTAAAAATAAAAACTCACAGAATTTGTTCAGGTTTAGCACTGAATCACATCCACTTAATGGTTGAAATAAAAATACTAAGAACATATATAAACTGTCTTATACTAGCAGAGAAAATGCATTTTAGGTTTTAAAGTCTTACAGCTTTTCTAAAAGGAAAAGCTATTTCCCAAGACCCTTGGGATCACTTCATTAAAAACAGGCTTTTTAATGAGATACTTTGTTTGATTTCAGCAGTGCTGGAAACTCAGTATTGCTTATTTCCACTGAATATAATTTCAGTTTCTACCATTCTCCTAAATTAGAGTGGCAAGATACACATGCAAATCCTGCAGCATGAAATGTTCTGGATTAACTTGCTTGTTAAAAATGTATTTCTATAGCACTGCAGAAGTTTCTTCAGAAGTAAATGCAAAGACACATCAAAAAAACCAATCTTATTGTTAGGTTTGTGATCTGCAAGCAAGCTGCTAAAACCACTTTTATTGATCAGTTTTACTGATAAACAAACCACACTTTTGCCAGCAACCTGAAAAAGCTGCATGTTCTCCTGTTGTCCCCTTCCCCTTTGACATCTGCAGCACCTTATTCTAGTACAGCTTCTCCCATGCCCTCCCCTTCTCTCCTGAGCTCCTCACAAGGCTCTGATGTAGGGAAACCACAAGAATGCTCCTGCACACACAGAGCCCTCAGCAAAGCAGCAATACCTGTGAGAACGAGCACTCTGACATGCACAAGGAACTCAACTCCACACTAAACCTCAGCAATTCCTAGTTTTACTGGGCTACAGAGGGTCAGGTCTTCAGGTCACTGGTGGTCTTCAATGAATTCTCACCAGGGACTGTTTTCTGATGTACCCAAGGGATAATCCAAAATTGATATTTGTAGTAACACAACTTTTTTGTTGAAGATTTTAATCATCATCTTCCACAAGCATTAACTTCTATGATACAGCTGGGTTTCCAGGCTCATATGGTAAAGCATCCCCTGGAAACACCAGATGTGACCCAAATATGGGAGACTGCCACCAAAACAAGCCTTATAACATATGTGTGCAAGACTTACACCAAGCCAAGCCGAGTTGGGACAGACTATATTTTCACATTATTAGCCTAAAAGTATTAGCCTAAAGCACTTTCAGCAAGACAGATTAGTCTTTTTAAAACTTCGTTGTGAAACCACAATGAAGAAGTATAGAGTGACACTGAGGTATCCATGCTGTGCTACACAGCAGTATTACTTTCTTCCACAATGCCCTTCAACTGAGAAGCACTAACTAGATTTTCTCTCAAAGCTCACCTCTTTGGCCCCTGCTTAAATCAGACATCACTTTCTTTAATAGCAGCTGTCCCACACATCCATGTAAATAGATTAGCAACAGAGATGCAGCTTAGGCAGTTTCAAGACAAAGAATTTTTTTTTTTTTTTTCAGAATTCAGAATAAATAACACAGAAAAGCTCTTTGTATATCCTTTGTGGTAAGTGAGGAAAATTCTGATATCAGGAGCCTAGAGGAGTTCCTCATATAACCCGGATGAGTTCATAAAGGTTGACATACATTCCAAACTTCAGAGATAAACGATGTTAAATATTAATATCTCCTCCCATACTGATGATAAATTTGTCTTTATTGAAGTACAAGTAATGGAATCCATATGTCCTCTTCTACTGTTCTACAACAACACATCATTCACATTCCTTGGCAGTTTTTGTTTGCTGTTCTGTGGGGGTTTGTTTGGGTTTCTTTTTTTGTTGGCTGGGTTTTTTTAAGCAAACTCCCTACAATGAAAACCTCAATAATAGTGAGCTCCTGCTCTTCCCAGTCTGCTTAACCTCTTGAATACGCAAATCTATTGGTACAGGATAACATTTTAGTTAGTAATTTACTAAGACACTGCAGTCTCCAGACCATTTCTATGCCACAGCTGCATCTCCATCTCACAAGAAACCTTACTAAGCAGTGACTACCAAGGGGTTTCTCAGACTAGGTCAAACTCATTGTGTACAAAGTTTTAAGAGCGCTCTTCAAATAAGAAAGAGAAAAGCTGAAACTTCAGAAGGACAAGGAAGTCTTGCAGCAAATTCCAACATGTGGGCATGTTGCTGCTGCTTTCTGTCTTGTCTGTCCTCCCCTCCCAGATAATTCTCATCTCTGTAAGATACTATCAAAAATCTACTTCTCCACCTTCATAAAAGGCTACCTGTAAAACAAAATGCAAATTGAGGTGTCAGATTACTTTTTAATAGCACTTGGGTTTCTTTTCAAACATCTAAAAATAGATCAACTGCCTTACTTTAAACCTCCAAAATAAGCTGATAAATCTCATCAAAAAACTATTTATGTTTTAAATAACTGAAATGCCTCTTTGAAATTAAAATATGCTTATTTAGTTGGAAGTATTACAGTGATTTTAAAATGAGGAAGTTCTTTAGAAAAGGAGGACAGTCGTTTAGGAGCTTGTAGTAACAGTGAACGCATCCATGGTGCATATTAACATGCATATCCACACATGCATTTTATTTCATCAGCTATTCTCTCTAAAAAGCCTACTAACCATATTAATTAGGCCTGTCAGTACAGCCAAAATTCGGAAAAAATAGTAAACCAAAGCAATAGACTCTTGTTTTCATGGCAAGAACATACAATACCCTGTTATTAATTATGCCAGTGGGGGAAAAAAAAAAAAAGAGGGATACAATAAAGAAATCAAGAGATTAAACACTTAAGTTTTAATAGAAAAAATAACACAGTTTGGAAAAAAAAAAAAGAGGGATACAATAAAGAAATCAAGAGATTAAACACTTAAGTTTTAATAGAAAAAATAACACAGTTTGGAAAAAAAAAAAAGAGGGATACAATAAAGAAATCAAGAGATTAAACACTTAAGTTTTAATAGAAAAAATAACACAGTTTGGAAAAAAAAAAAAGTTTTACTTTGAACTTGCCAGGAAAAACAAATGAAAACTACCAGCATATGGATTTGAGAAAAAGAGCAATGTTGGCATGGAGACCAGACTGGAGGTTCACACAAATATCTTGTCTTTAATTTCACGCAGCTTTTTTAAAAAGGAAGGTTTTTTGTGTCAAGCTATGCTGCAGCACTGTCTGATAATGAAAACAAAAACCACCACCACAAAACCCTGTGCCTGCCACGCTTCTGCATTCCCAGAAATGCAAACGGTAATAGAAGAAAACCCACAGTCAGAGAAAAAGGCAGAGGTTAGAGAATCCTACTGGGGCCTGGTAAGTAGGGTGTTTCACATGATTTACACAGTTCCTCCCCTGAAAAGTTACACCTACAAGTAAGCAGGGGCCAGACATTTCCTGCTGCCATGGCACCTTTGGTCTCCTGATCCTCACAACCAGCTCATACACTCTCTTGGCACATCCCTACAAGGAGTGTTTGTGAAGTGAACAGGGGGATAAAATAAATAGGAACAACCTCTAAGCAGTCTGAACGTAGTCCCAACCCCATGGAGGAGTTGTAGAACCTTTACAGACCATTTCCTTCTCCTTTACACAGGGGCTGCTGCTCCCAGGGCTCCTCAGCACTACCCCCAGCACGCAGCAGTTTGCTCAAGTACACACTGACATTTTGCTGCAGACTGAAGCAGGTCTTCTAGGAGAAAATCTGTTTTGTGCAGACACCTGGCAGGCTGGCTCCATGCAAGCCAACCCCAAGTGAGAAATCCAGCACAGAGAAACCCAGCCTAACCCCACACTGCCAGAAAGCAGACCAGTGCTGATGCAAGTCCAGCTCTGCTCACTCACCACCACACAGCAGCAGCTGTGTGGCCTTTTGGCCACAGCTGGGGAATTCACACTGCACTTCCTCGCGCTTTCCAGCATTACGAGGCTAACTTTTCCAGCACAAAAATGTACTTTCTGTAGTCCCAATGCATCAATTCCTGTAAAATGACAGTTGAATTCTATCAGAGCATACAATTTCAAAACCAGGGCTTTATCTATTTCACCAGATTTTCGTCAGCATCTCCAGGAAACAAAGACCTATCCCAAATCAGAGCTAGCAAGAACTTGACAATGGCTGTTACAGTTAGCACTTGTGTTTTGGCTCATTTCTCACTTCCCTCATAGTCATAGACAATATTTAATCAATCAAGACAAACTCCTCTCACCTCTTGAGGAAGTTCCAGCTTAGACCTATCATCCAGTCCATTAGAGTGCAAGCCCATGAGGTAAGGGACAGGAGCATCTAGAAAATGAAGGAGGGATGCTGGAAGGATGGGAACATACACATGCTGCCACTGAAATGGAAACATTAGTGCTGTGATGGTCTCTGCCACTGTCATCAGCCTCTGATAATCTGAAAAAGATCAAGAAAATTATTTTTTTTTTCACAAATACTTTTAAGTAAATGAATTTAAATAAAGAAATGAGAACTTGCTTGAAAACAGAAACCACAAAACCCAGTACTAGCTGAGCAGCATCATAATGAAAACCCAGACCTGCACACCCAGCACATTTTGCTGAAACAACAAAGAGAGCTCAACCCAAAGTAGGTCATTCTACAAGTCATATGGAAATGAGCAAACTGAGCCTTAATGCATGCTAAGTCACTTTCTGCTACCTATATCAGGGTCACCAGGATCACCAGTTTGAATACAGAAGGAGTACTGTAATCAGCTAAGAAACACATCGGAAATAATTTCTTTTCTCTGTGCTCAAGGCTTTCTATGGAAGCCTTGGATGAAACCCAAGGCATCTGGTATCTCTCAGATAAACATTTTTTAAAAGAGTGTTTAAATGTCTATAAAGCATGCTGTATAGCAGCCAACCCAATAGTGTGACTGAAATAACTATGCAGCAAATGAAAAGCAGCAGCATCGTTTAGCCTTTGCAATGTACGACCAAAGCCTCAGTTCAATGTAAAAACAACTCATGTCCTCCTAGAACTTTAGGAGCAGTGTGAAATGTACCTGTGCAACACACTAAGAGATCTTTTTATTTAGCACTGCTGGCTAGAGCACTTCACATTGCTGGACCAACATCTCACCCTCCTCATCTGTAACTACAGAGTCATCTCTAAGGGTTTCTGAAATCCCATAAAGGGGGAGGCAACACCAGATGTGTGCTCCAATACAGCTGCTGAAACACCCGGACTGCTTTCCAGCTGCCAGGCTGGAAAGGTACAAAACACTCACACAACTAGGGCAATTCCTATCCTCAAGTCAGGCTATAAATATGGCACAAACTGGAGACAATAGGGTGCCTTTTCATGATACTGCAACAACATCTAATTCCAGCCAGGAAAGGGGAGGGAATAGGAAGAAGGCAAAAAGTAACCTTCATTAGAGTGTGGGGTGTGCATGTTTTCTCCTTTCATGTTCAGAAAACGACAGTCCCTGTGAAACTGGAAAAGACCCTTGAATGGACAGGTTCAGATGCTGAGGTTTCTGTCGCACACTGTGACAGACGGCAGATGAAAACTGCAAGAATAACATTTGTTTCAAACACTTTGGAGAAAAATTAAGCTTAACTGTGCACTTCCCAAGGTTATGGCTTTGATTCTATCCTTTAGCCAGTCTCTACTCAGACTTCAGAGAGCAGAAAACAAAAGGTCAAGAAATTCAGTTCCTGACATTCATGACTAATTTTCTTTGGGGAAAAAGCTTCAGAGTTTGGGGTCTGCAAAGAGCCCCACAAACCAAGCGGAACTCAGCACAGGTTTTGCTAACATCACTCGTAATTCTGCAACTTAGGCTTTCAATTTTTAATTTTCATATCAAGCTGTGCTGGTGGAAAAAGTTATTGCATGGACCTACTTGTCACTGCCTCACAGTAGACCTATCATGGAGGAGCCTTCAATCAAAACAGATGAGAACAGCTTAAACAGGTTAAGTTTTTGCCAAAAGCTTATTTGGACTGAAACGCCAATGAACATCACCAGCAACACTCCCCTACTCTGCCTGGACACCAGCTTCTGCCTACACATCTATGTATGGGTTTGCAGCTTTAATCACAGCCTGACTGCAAAGAAGTGATGAATTAATGATAAGCTTTTGGAAGAAGAAGATTCTATTCCATACCCTACTTTCTTCAGTTTTAAAAGGAACTTTAAATGTAGACATAGATAGACAAACATTCCAGCTGGTTTGCATTCAGCTTGTTTATCTGGAAGAACAAGTCTCAGAATAGAGGCAGTGTTTTCCTACTACACAAAACCCCCTCTGATGCTGCTGGATAATTTAAATACAACTTCTCCCTGTGTCATTAAGGTAACTTCAGTATTAGCCTTACAAATTAATTACACACTAACAGCAATAGTTCAGAATTGCTATGCACTGGGCAGCCACCTCCTGCCACAGAACTATCTGCAAAAGCAGCTCTCTGACCCTGGATATCCACATGGCTTAAAGCCATTCCCAATGATTTGGCCTGCCCAGTTGCAGCCTGCAAGTAACAATGACTACATTCTGCTGTTGGCAAAAGGCAAAGACAGAAGCCTGGAAATATGAATAAAAATAACTCCTATATTTTCTTAAGTTATACTTATCCAGAGAGGGTATGGAGGGGTTTTCGAGTTTAAAGAAGAAAGCGGCACAGTTCTCATACCAAAGAATTACGGAAGATTTAAAAATAACAAGAAAAAGATTAAAAGAGTGAAGAAGCATTTCAGCAGTGCTGTTGCTCTTGTCCTTGAAATCAGAATGTGCTTATGCTGTGGTGTCAATGACATGATCTTTTAGCCTCGTGTTGTACACAAGCACTGGTAGGGAAATAATGACATATGACTAGGGCACTGTTAGATGGGAAAGTGCTTAACTGATCAATATGCAAGGAAAAGAAATCCACTACTTTTTTCATGGGGCCACTTAAGAACAGAGAAAAAGCATGGTTTGTTATTCTAACCAACTGCTATAGATAAAATACATTATCTCTTAAAGTGTGTATGAGAAGCTACACAGTATTATTTATCTGCAAAAGATGAGAAAAAAAGAAGTTGAGAGGTCCTGTGCCTGAAAAAAGAAGAACAGGATGGGAAGAAGGTGGCAGCTCTAGGAACCATAATTCCACCTCTCCATTTTCACATTCTACCAGAGAGAAGTCTGTCAAGTCCCTGCATATATCTTCTGATTCAGCCAAATTTAAAACAATTATATGATTGCATTTTGGAACAGTTTTTCCTTTTAATCTTTCTACTTCATGATCACAATGAAATACTGTTGTATTTGTCAAGTAACTCACGAGTCACTTCAAAAAGCCTGCATTAAGAACCAAGTGTGGTTAGTAGAAGCAGAGGGGTGAAGCACCACCTATTCTATGTGTGACAGAGTGGGTTCAAACACCAAGGTTCCTAAATCACTGGAGGCATAAGAAGGAAATGTCCTTTGTAAGATATGAGTGTAGACAGCACAGGAGTAATTCTGCAAAGAAATTAAACTAATACTTTAAATCTCCAGAAATGAACAAAATTTTAAACAAGTGAAAGAAAGATGGGGAGGAGTGATTCAAAGGCAAAGCAGAAAAAAAATCCTTATTTGTACTGTAAAATGGCAGCAGACAGCTGCCACCCAGAAAAGAAAACTGTCCTAGATCACAGTCTGTGGCAGCAGTGCATTACATTTCTCCTTATTTTGTTTTTAGCTGTTTAAAAAAATCACCTCCAAGCAGATTTCACAGCTGTCTTAACTCGGTACACACTTTTCAGAAGAGCTCTAGGTGCTCTCTGAGATAAGGAATAAGTCTGTTTCACAGTAACAAGAACATAAATAGCAGGAATGCAAACCAGCTCCCACAGAATATCTGGCAAGGGTACTTCCCACAGCCCTCCAGCACCACTGACTCTCTCCAGAGTTCCTCAGCACTGGCTCAGCATTAGCAGCAGCCTCAGATTCTTCCCTCTCTTACAGGCACTGCATGCCTCTAACATTTTTCCAAATGGTAGACAGGTGTCTCAACAGGACAATCAAATTGAGGCATTCATTCCCTCTGTTTGGCTTATAGCAATCCAAAATACACAAGGCTGTGCCAACATAGTGGGACAAAAGAAGAATTTCCAGAAGCATCAAGTCAGAAACATGTTGAAGAATCTCAAACCAAAACACTTTCACTGACAAGTGAAGCTACTCCTACTCCAAGGACTGACTGAAACTTAAAACACTAAAATAATTTGTCTCAAAAAGGATTGCACTTGGCAACAAATTCATAAGACATAATCATGAAAAGGTTTGGGTTGGAAGGGACTTCAAGATCATCTAGTTCTACCAAACCTCCAAGAGGTTTGAGGTTTGGTTTTTATTTTGGTGCTGTTCCATTATTTTGTGTGTGTTTGTTATTGGGATATTTTTTCAAGTAAATCTTACAAATCCGCTAATCTTGACACGTACTGTTCTAAATCTAAATCCACCCAATGAGTATCATAATCTCATCTGACCTAGGAGAACAAGAAATTATCTCAATCACCTCAACTGTCATGGGTTTGAGCACAAAGAGATTTAACAAACTCAAAGGACACAAAAAACCTCAGTATTTATATTCTGAAGGACAACCTAGATCTCACACTGGTGTGCATGCAAGAGTATGAAAAAGCCTTTACAAAAGTAAAGCAATTTCTGACTCCACTTAGAACTGACTACACCATTGCCTGTATCTCCATTCAACATTTCCTGTTTTACAAACAGATGTTACTCAACCATATTGAAGAACGAACAGAATATATTAGGAGTATATTCCAGTTGAAAAGAACAACAGAAGCAAACAAAAATGAAACCAAAAAAGCACAGGGATTAAATTCCTCAGAAAGTCCTTAAAAGAAGCTATGTTTCAAAAAAAATTATCTACTATTACTGAGAAGGCACTGCTGCAGCAAGTTCACCAAGCCTGAGAGTCAAAAGTCAGCAAACAAATATCTAAAATTCTTTTTCTACTGAAGGAAGGCTTTTCAGCCAAAAACTAAGGTGAGAACTTGACAGAGAGACGAGACACCTCTGTAAGGTACAACACAGCCCAACTCAGCCAAAGCTTGGGATGAGGCAGGGAAACAGTGGACAGAAACTGTCCTAGCTGATCCCTCATCCCTCTGAACTCCAAATGTCTGTGCCTGCAAACACGAAACTCAAATGTTCCAGGGTTATTTTAAGCTTCTTTAATTAGCCACTGATCAGACACCTGGAAAGGGCCCAAGACAGAAAGCTGAACCTATTAAAAGGACTCTGAAAGAGAAGCCAGCATACAGCAGACTAGCCCAGAAGGGAGCTGGGCTCCAGCCTGGGACAAAAGAGCACTCCTAAGGCAATGGCCTGGCAAGAGATGCAGGAGCACTGCTCCCACATGGCAATGCACACATGGCTTTTCTGCATAGTTTCCTACCCAGCACACTCCACCACAGGAGTGTCAGGCACCTCTACAGGCCAACACAACCACAGCCTTCTTCAGATGGAAGAGCTGATGTTTGAATTCTCCACTGGTGGGACACAGGTATCCAAACAGACAGACAAACTGTCCCTCAATCTCAAACATATAAACACCTAATCCATTTCTGGGAAAACCACAAAAGTAGCTTGTCAGCTAGACAAGTATTTCTAGATTTGCTATGAACAGTAAGTACAGCAATTTGTTTTTGAAATCCAAGAGAGTAACCACTACAGAGTTCAGTAAGTTTTTTTGACTGCATCTGAATTATTGTGCAGTTTCTCTTGCACTTCACAGTATTTGTACAATAACACAACTGTGATGTATCATCCTGCTGCCATTACACACTTTTAGTCACCCTGACCACACACAAACCCATCCTTGGCTTTAGTCTATGCACAGATCTTAACACACTTAATAGGAAATCAAATCTGTATTTCATGCTTGGAGAAGGTTGTTGGTAACTGCAGGTTATATTTTGTAAATAGCTACCATTTGTGTTCTACCTATTTCAGTGACAGCTCGAGGGAAGAAAACACTGAAAACAAATTTCAATCACACCATGGACTAGCCCTGGTTTTGTCTTGGGGACTTTTAGGCTTCTTTACCATTACTATAAAGCAGTGTTCAAAATGCAGGCTATCTGTTTAAACCACACCATTCTGAATGGGTGAGTCTGCATTAATGCTAGTCAACTTAGGACAAAAAAAAAAGTAAAGAAATTATTTTCTGGCATAATTCCACATACTCTGTGTTAAAGCAACAGGATGGGGAATAAAAAGGCCAGTATCCACAAATTTCAACACAGAAAATAGACACCACTCCCACACTACTCACTCACTAATGGATAAACATGCCATTCCAGCTCAGTTCCTGCCTATCCTCTTCAAAGTAAGCTTTAGCTTTGTGGCTTCAGCAATAACTGTTTCAATGCCTTAATAGAGATTTGAATTCAGTCAAAACTTTTTTCAGGTACTTATCTTTCAAAGTAACAATTGAAATGTGACTTTGGGTACTTGAAGAGAAAATTCTATTTGCATGATTAACTCTTCTTCAGAACCAGATGTATAATTAACAGTGTATCTTTTCAAAATGCATGTCTAGCTCTGCAGAGATACCAGGGAGTTCAGCTGAGCAGCTAGACATGAACATGGAAGAAGGCAAACTGCTCTATCCAGTAGCACAGTTCCAGAGCCAACAGTAAAGGGGTCAGCCATTCCATGAACAGAGGAGATTATGTGAAAACCCAGTTTTAAGTTTAAGTGTCTAACAGGAAGAGCCAATGCAACACTCTCCTTACAACTCCAGTGCTTTTCTTTACATTAAGACCTGCACACAGATCAGCCAGACTGCATTAGCATGCTCATGCCACTTTAATGCAGCTATTCTGTTGGTTGTTTGTGTGGTTTTTAGAATTCAAGACACAATAAGACCTTGTGCCAGTAAAACTACAAGATAAGAAAACAAAACCCAAGTACTCACGCTGTGAATAAAGCAGTATCTGAAACTCCAAAAGGGCACAGGTAAAGAGTTGAACCACATTTTCTACTCCAAGCAATTCAAAAACTTCTTTAACGGGAAAATCAAACAATGGTAGTTCACTGGTGCTTGGCCTCTGGCAGATAATTGGTCCATAAACACCTGAAAATTTTAATGACCTTCCTGCTGGAGGAAGAGGAACCTCATAGAGAATATTGTAGATGTAGCTTTCTAAAGGTAGCGGTGGTGGCTGAGGCGAAGTCACTGCCTGGTGAAGTTGTTCTAGAACTTTCTTACAAGCTTTCATGAAAGACATTGGAGTAATCAGACAAATGCACTTTGAGACATAGAGCGTGTCTCTGCTGATGTCATAGGAGTTAAACCGCTGTAGCTTTGAGACAGAGGTGCCATTGCAGTCTCCAGTGCTGCTGCAGCTCTCCTTGTCATTGGTGGGTGGAGTATGAAGAATGTCATATTCGGCATTGTGCATATGATACAACGTCTGCATTGCACTGCAGATCTGTTTGCTAGTGACTTCCTCAAAGAACGTGAGAGAAAATCCAAATGTCCGTGAGCCATCTTCACGAGTAATAATAAAAGAGTGGAACTGAGGTTCTCTGGAATCTGCTTGTGTCTTGAAAGCAAGCCCTTTAGGCATACACAGCTACAAAAAAGGGGAAGGGGAGATAATATCCATTAAAACACACTTTTCTCTCCCCCTGCCTCCAGAAGCTTTGGTGAAAATGGGATTTAGAATCCACAGATTGCCACTGCATTTCACTTTAAATTCTATTAAGTGTTACATTTCTGTACAATATAGTGATATGGTTCTAAATCAGAAAAACAAAAGGAATGGATCAGAAGCGCTGCATGCAATTTCTACTGAAACTCGTAACCATTCTGTTACCAGCCTCAACATGAATAAAATAATAAAATTCAAACCCACATAAAGGAAAGTATTTTGGTCACCACGACCAGAAACCTGACAGAGAAAAGTCTTATATTTTATCTAAATTAAGATACACCACATTCTATTAAATGGAAAAATGACACACAAAAAAAAAATTTGTTAATTGCAGATTAGTTTATTTCTCTACTAATTCTCTAGAACGTAACAAAAAAAAAACAACAAAAGCCCTTAAGTGATACTGACCATTCCCACTGCATCCTGGTCAAAAGGGTTCCATTCAACATTCTCAGGATAGCGAGCAAGAACTTTGGATTTAAATGTGCGTCTTAATGGAGTCTGTTCAAAGTTTTCCCCTGCAGATGAAAGAAAAACACAAAAGTAAAGATTCTATTCCCTTCTGAAGCATAAACAAGGCCAAAAAGCAGGACATCAGCAGGTAGATGCGAGGATAAGTGAATTAAGGACACACTCCTTTTAAGAGAAACAGAAAATGCAAGACAGTTCATTAGCATAGTCAGACTGCAGATATTAGCAAGGATTAGCATTGTAACATTTCTCTGTCATTAGGTATCTGTGCTTTTCCTTAAGTGTGACAAGCTGGAGATTGTGGTCATGACAGCAATTCTCTAAGCCACTCTTCAGGTATTTCAGATTCTCGTTAAAACATAGCTAAAGCTTCAGTTTCAGTGCAATGCTGTTACTGAAGAGAAGCACAAAT
Organism: Notiomystis cincta; assembly: GCA_013398075.1. Lineage (NCBI taxonomy): Eukaryota > Metazoa > Chordata > Aves > Passeriformes > Notiomystidae > Notiomystis > Notiomystis cincta. The sequence goes on from VZRX01011939.1 coordinate 411,840, forward strand.
AGACAAAATGCAAAGATGATGCAACTTTTAGACAGACATACAAGTGCCATCATGAGATCTCTTTAATTTCATTTTCAAGACTCAGGAAGAAAAGATATTCACCATCTAGTGCAAGAAGTTAGCTGTGAAGGAAGAGTCTAGAAGGTTAGAAGATCAAGAACCACATAAACGTCCATTAAGAGAGAGTATCAGATGAACAAAGTGCCTTTTTTTTTCCCCACACTTTTTCCTTTACCTTCTGTTGCACTTGAAATGAAACGGCTGCCACCATCTCGGGATTTAGAGGCCTGTATATACTGGCATAAAGCTATATAACAAATAAAAACAACACTGCATTATACATTTCATACTGTTGACTTCGATCACGTCGCTAACACATACCAGTAAAAACCACACAAATATCCAGAATTAGCATGCATGACAGTCTACTCTCCTAATATGCTTTTTATACATACACAACTTACACAAACTTCTCACTTTATGCACATATTTCTAGAAGGAGATGATCAGTATGTAAGAGAAGCTCTCTGTTCCTGTACACACAACCAGAATACTGATGCAGCAGTAGGAATAAGATGATTGCGAAATTAAAGTTTCACACGTTAACTACAAAATATTCCCAAAGAGCAGATGATGAAACCAACCCCAAGGACAAGACCATTTCAAGGCCTTTAAGGCTGTATAAATTTAAATGGCATGGTCCAACTTTCTACAGGTGCTATCTATACACTAGACTGGCTGAAAGTCTAGTTTAGCTCTTCGATTTCCTTTAAAGCAATGACAGCTCATTGTGATAGCACAGAACTTTCTGCAGTAAATATTCTGAGTGCGAGCAGTTGTTTTAAAAAAACAAAAATGTACAACTGCGTATCTTAAAATAAGCTTTGCTATATTACTAGAATGCAATTAGCTAAATGAGCATGCAGCTGTTGACAGCTGCACTAACAATCAGGCACAATTGCATGAAATCATATGCTTTAAATAAACAGAACTATTTCAGCAACACCTGCAAATGAGAAAACACACTCCATCTCCTCTCTTGTTTTCTTACATGCAGCAATTACATGGCAATAGAAATTGATTTCAGAATTGGTTGGGTTTGTTTTGTACTTTTAGAGTAATATTTAAAGTTCAATTTCAAAGCCAAGTTAGAATCTTTATTTGGCGCAACACTTACTTCCACTACGTAGGCACAGACAGAGATGGTTACAGCACTGTCTGTGCACAATACAGGACCTAACAAACACATTACACCAATCCAAACAGAATTTCCAGTGAATGCTTAGGAAGTCCTTTGACAGCTGAAAAGCCTGGTAGCTCTGGTTTATCTTTAAACTAAGTCATCTCAGACAGGGAACTCACCCTGAATCAGGACCTAGGACAGATCTCACAATACCCAAAATATTCGCATCTATTTTGCTGATTCTCTGGGGTTTAGCACTGAAATTGAAGGAGGGACTGTTTTTATTACTTGTCTGAAAAAGCAACAGCTCAGCTGATTTTCATACAAAGCCACACAGCGACATTATTTATTAATCTGTTCAACAATGTCATTCAAAAATATCATTGTTCAGAAAGAAAAAAATGTGTATTTGGGGAAATCTGAAACTTAGAGAGGAATAGTTAGGAAAAACCAGGACACAACTTCACTGAAATATAACCATCTTGTGAAAGAGTAGAGCCAAAGTCGGAAAAGGTAACAGCATTTCCGCAGCTAAAACAACCATAAAAGATGAAAATAAGCATGTAAAGAAACTTTCCATCTCCCAGAAAGAAAAATGGATATAAACCACATCTCCACTGACACAAACATACACTCAAGTGAAGTCAGTCCTCTGTAAAAAGCTTTTAAAAATATGTCAGGAGATTTAACACACCTACTATTTTCTATATTTACATCTGTGCAGATGATGTAATGTCAGCTTTTAGATAATTGAGGAAAAACCTCAGACATGTACTAAGCTGTTTTGTTCCTTAGCTGGTTTTTTTTTAATCTTCCACATACATAGAAGAGAGAAAATACATCAAGGCCAAATTTTCTCCTCAACTTGGAAATCACACAGCACAATCACTGGGTTCACCTATGTGCAAGGCTGAATGTGTTTTGAAAATAAAAAGAAACTTGTGACTTGAAGATCTTTTCATTAAGATTATTAATACTGCAAAATACATTATGCTGGTCTTTCCTTACGATTAAAAAAACCCAAACCCTAAGAAACACTGAATGGATGTTTACCTATTTAAAGAAGCCTTGTACCATCACTTCCCAAGAGACATTCTCGCCAACACATTCACATTTTTTTAGAGCTGGAGTCTGTCTGTAATTTAATGAAAGGACTAAAATTGATTTCTAGAAACCACCGAGTCCTGATGCAGACAGAAACATGAGGCAACCCTCGCAGGCCTTGCTGCCAATCCAGCCAGGCACTCAGCTGCTGCAGAGACGCTGCTCGAGCCAGAGCGCCCCGGGAGTGCCCTTCTCTCGCCCCCACCTGCCCTGCTGGAACCCGGGCTGCCAGCTCAGCAGGATGCTCCTTCTCCCTTCCACAGCAGCACAGTCTCCCATCTCCAGCTCTCTCTTTTGGGAGAGCCTTCATGCTTGGAATACCACGAACTGCTGGACCTTAAGACTGGGCCATGCTGGCTTCCAAAGATACTGATTCCAACAAGGCAGGGAATGCCAAGAGACAGCTCATCAATACTGGAAAAATTCAGCCCAGGTGATCTGTGCAACTCCAGGACACTGGACACCTTGTTTTCTTGCCATTACAAGTAATGGGAACCTGAGCACTGATATTTCCATTTCTCAGCTCCCCCTTCTCTCCTCTCTAGTAATTGTCACTAGACAGTCAGCAGCATGGGGACAGGGCAAATCCACAAACAATATTTGCTTACATCCAGAGGCAAAAAGCAATTAACCCTAAATCTCTAAATTTATGATCAGCCTCAAACACAGACACCCTGCTCCAGCAAAACACCAACTGCAGCACATCTCCAGCAGGCAAAAATAACTCAAGGTTTTGAGATCTGTCTCTGTGTGAATTACAGTCACAGAATTAAAAGGATATTCTGAGTTGGAAAGGACCCACGAGGATCGAGTCCAACTCTTAAATAAATGGCCATACAGGGATCAACCACAACCTTCATGTTGTTATCACCATGTTCTAACCAACTGAGCTAATCTTGGTTCCCTTCAGTTAGCTGATTAATTCAGTACTAATTGAAATAGTTTTGATAAAAACAGTGAAGAGCAGTTTTAACAAATGCAAGAGACCAACCTACCAGCAGAAACTGACAGTTGTATTCTACAGCTGAGAAAATGAAGGCATAAGAGGAGATAAACTGATAAAAATATGATGTATCCCGTAAGTTTAGAGAACAAGTCCTCACACTTAAAAGCTATCAAAGGACTGCTATCATCATCTCATGTTTTTCACAAGGTTTCTCTCCTTTAGCAGAAGTAATAGCTAGAAAGTACTTTCCTTATCTGAGTTACAGTAAAGAAGTATTTAAAAATTATTTATCTGTAAAGAATTTCTTTCTTTTATACAAATTCCATGTAAAAGGGAATTTTTGAGTTTTTTTTAATGGAACACAGTATTGCCCGCTGAAGACTAAAGACATCTTTCAAACAACTTTGATGTTCCTCCCATACATTTACCACTCAGATGTTTGTTATATCACAGGAAAAGCTCTACAAAAATCAAAATCCAAACTGTCCCACAGACTGCAAAGTTGCAACTACCTTGGACTTAAATCAGAAGCAATGATCAAACAGCTACAAGTATAAGATTATTTGTCAGGAAATGTCAAATAACATATGAAATCCACAAACACCCAGAAATACATCAGAAAGTCTCAGGCCAACATGCTTCTCAACATCAAACCTTCAAAACAGTAAGAACCCCATTGCATTTTGCAATGTAAATAATATCATGAAAGCATAAAGAAATATAATTTCATCAGGCACAGTTCAAATCCACAAGCACCAGTTTAGTGCAGCCTTGGCACTGCACTCAGCAGGGGAATGACAGTGAAACAGAACATCTCGGGATTTCTTTGTCATTGGGAAAAAACACCCCCTGTGGCATCCCACTCAAAATAGGATCAGTGAAACCATTTGGATTAAAAATAAACAAATAGAGAATAAAGAAAGGGTTAACAAAGATTAACATTTCACTAATCCAGTTCAGCCAAACAGCTTAATTAGCTCATGGTGACCCCCCAAAAGAGGAAGGAAGCAAAAAGTAAACCACAGACAGAGCTTGTGAAACCGGTCAGCTGAATAAAACATGGACTAGAGTTTTAATACCTGCTAACTCTTGAAGCCATCCCTCCTCCAGAGGCCCAGGTCCCTACCTGCTGGCTCCTGCCATGCCAGGTAATAGATTTTTCAACACCAGCAACCACCACCTGGCTCTGGTAATGTCCTTTGCTTCCTCTCCCATTTTTCACGCTTTATCAAGCCTCTCCATTAAACATGATAGATCCCTGCTGTCCTGTAGATGGCTGAGCACCTGCCTGCCCATGGGCACTGGTGAATGAATTCCTTTTTTTGCTTTGCATTACCTATTAAGCTGTTTTTATCCTGACCTGTGAGTTTTCCCCCTTTTACACTTCTGATTCTCTCGCCCATTGCACAGGAGGGGAAGGAGAGGGTTGGAATGTGGGGCTGGGTTAAACCACACCACCGTGTAATTTAAGAAGACATGCTTAAAAGGCTTAAGTTATTAAAGTCAGCTTGCTTATCAAGTGGGACAGCACCATCGAGACACAACCTCTGAGGAAGTCTCCTGGGCTGAGGGATGTCCAAGACTGCAGACTTGGCCTGGCTCTTCCTAGGCAGGCAGAGCTCAGCTGAGAGCAGTCGCAAACTGCAGTGGGACACTCGGCACCGATCAGATTAAATCTCACGTTAGACACAGGTTTAGGCCTCCCTTCAACGCCTCCCTCTCACATTTCTTCAGTAAATTGAACCTGATGGACAGAATTGTGTGCATAAAGCAAACTACAAACCTGCTCAGGATGACCAGAGAGTTAAAACATGCTACATTCAGTTGGAAGATCCAGCCAAAACCAGCCCCTTTTCAGAGCTGCGTGGGAGATCACACTGCTGCTCTAACAGCCACCTAACACCGTCTGCAGTGTACGGAACCAGGATGGGCTTTCAGTTCTAACTTCATTTACACCACTTTAAATTATGCTGGCCTGCATATCTGTAATTTGGACTTTGTAATTACCAGCACATTAGAGCACCTAATGCATGCACTGCAAGTATCCCACACTGAACTAACAAGTACCCCTAATTTTATCAGTACCTTCCCGAGTCACTTAACACTGAACATAAGACATATCACTGTGTAGATTTGTAATGTATGCTGGAAACCTCCCTGGCTCCCATTTTTATGACCTGCTCCCTCTTCTTACCTGTGTTACTTCTCTTGCTGCTCCACCTGTGAGCACAGGACAGCAGTGTCTGTGTCTTGGTCTGATGAGAATTAGGATTTACAAATTCAGGGATGCTACATGGAGTTTCCAACCTATGCAGGACAGCATAGCTTTGGAAGTATCTGCATGAAACTATCCATATAAATGGATATGACTTTTCTATAAGATTACAGCAACAACAACAACAAAAAAAAGTTACAGAAACTAAAGTTAAAATATTCAATTCAAAACCTGAAAATGCCATCTACCAAGCTTTCCTCAGCTTTGAGCGGGAATAAAAAGAATGAACTCTGAATGTCTTATTTTAGCTCTTTCCTGATTTACCCAGAGAAAAATATGATTCATTGCCTTATGTATTCCTCTTCAGGAGAAGAAAGGGAAAAAAGGGGTCTTCTCAACACAGTAACAAGAAAAATGGTTATGTTATACAACTTGCAGATTCACATACTTAGGATCTTGCATGGATGCAATATGCTTCCACATGCATCGCTTGCAAATTCCTAATGCAAACTCCCAAGAACACTTTTACGTGATTCTAACAATTCAAACTTCCCTGCTGACTAGTTTGCATCTCTGTAAGAATGCTTTTAACCCTGAATTTTTTGTCTTCAATATTTCAATCATTCTTCTTTCTAAATCCCACACAGCCATGAAAAGCTTCCATTTTTACATAAAAGAACAGTGGCTTAAGTTGTCCTTAATGAGAAAGGGCAAGCTTGACTTAAAAAAAAGTCAAGGATACTTTGCAAACAAAAGCTTTTTTAAACTGAATCATAGCCTTTTGTACATGCTGTCAATTTACTATTTGGCTTTAATATTTAGGAAGTGACTGCAGTGCTGCAACATTAAAAATCATGCAAGACTAAGAACTGTACAGTAACTTCTCCCTGCACCTCAGCTAGAAACAAAAGTCTTTGAGCAGCTATCTCAGATGTAGACCATCTCAATTTTCCCTCTATGACAATAGAGAGCAAGTCAGAAGAGGCTACCCTAGTTACCAGAAAAAGTGCCCCATAAACAAAGTAAATGATGGTGCAAGATTGATTTTAAAGCATCATTAATACTGCCACCTTCATTTTTTCAAGTTCACTCATCTGCTCAAAATAATTACAGGACAAAGATCCAGAAAGCTTGACTGGCTCTGACTAAGTGGTTTGCTGCTTCCACCCTGCCAGGCAGCTTCTGTCTTTAAATTCCTTTTATACAGCCTGCTATTAATTCAATTCATTCTGTCTTGGTGTACATTTATTGTATACATGACATCTTCAAATAAAAAAACTCTTAGATAGCCTGTAATTAAAACATTAACTTTATATTTTCCACATTAAGACACTTACTGGAATCCTTTAGCATACAGAGGCTTTGTATCAATTTCTGCTGTTACTAAAATGAATGTCTTGAACTAAATATAAAACAGCTTCAACATGCAAGTCATATTGCTGTAATTAACAAATTAATAAGAACAATGAGAATTTGTACCAGCAACAGAAACCATGAGCCATACCCTTAGGGCAGCTTTCCTGTACTATTCAGCACAGAGAATCCAGAGAAAATGGACTTAGGACTGAGAAGACCCTACAGAATCCTACAAGCATACCCTCTACCTCTGCACTTCCGGCACCACAGTTCAAACAATCTTCTAACGGTGGGAATTTCCCAACTTGTGCAGGGTTGGGGACTGGAGACCAAGCTGCCCATGACAGCCAAAGAGCAGAGGTTTTCACAGCTGAGGGCTGCAAGTCAAAAGGCAGACAAGGGGATTTGAACAGCACCTGAACTACAAACACCATTCAGAGAACAGCCTAATTCTACCCTGCTTCAAATTTAAAATGCAATACAGCACAAAGGTATACTTAGTGAAAATGGTCACCATGGATTATTTTCAAAATGTCCTTTCTCATTCTTGGGTAAAAACTTTTTAAGTGCAAGACCATGCCTGTCAAAGGGCCTAACACAAAGGAAAAAAAAGTCTGAATTGTTTCCAAATTGTTTCCAAGCTTAGAATGAGGTTAATCCAAAACCAGCAGCTAATGTCATAAGCAGCAACAGGATTCCCAGTTCAGCCAGCAAACATCCTCAGTACACAAAATAAGGCTACAGACATTACAGTAAATAATTATGTTTATCAAGCATAAAATTACTTCAGCTCCAAAATTCATGGACCAAGTCTAAATAAAAACAGTTGACTGGCAAAACAGAGAGTGTGCACACACTTCTGCACACACATACCTTCATCTAGAAAAGATGAAGGTAAGGAGTAAATAAAGGCAATCTGGGGAGAGGGAGGCATTGGAGGAAAAAGATGGTACATACACTGAGAGATTCAAGGACTTCTTGATTAGTTCAAGTGACAGATGACCGGCAACTGGCCTGGTTACGTTGTGAAAGCAAATACAGGTGCTCAATATGCATGGAGGTATGGGAAGACAGTCAAACTAAGAATCAGAATCTTAAACTTAAAGGCAAAAGAGTTCAGTTAAAAATAAGACTTGCCCTATTTTAACTTGCCAGCAGAAATAGTAAAATATTCTATCTTCAAGTGTTAAGATAATCAAACAAGTAATTAAAGTATACGGCCTGGACCAGATGGCAATCTGTTAATTCAATCTAGCCTTTCAAAAACATATAAGAGACAAAAAAAAGCAGAAACCCGAGGCAAAGCCTTCTGGAGAACAACACCATTCTGATTTTTCAGAACACTCTATTCTAATATTAAAGAAAAGGCTTTTCAATACATACACAGAGAGCTATTAATACAGTAAGAATTAGCCAAAGTTTACTTTTAAAACAGAAAAATTGCTGATTCCTTCTTTAACAAATATTAAACCATATATAACTGGAGAAAAAAAAGCACCTCTCTACAATGCATTAAATAAACATCCAAAGTCTGGCAGACTAAGGGAAGAAATTCATTGTACAAGAATTCTTGGAATAAACGCCATGATTCAAGAAAAGCTGCAGCTGCCAAATCTGTAAGCAAAGAGCCACTCCATCAATAGACAAATGCTTTCAGATTATGACTTGCTTCCTTCCTTCCAGTTCCTCCTCCTCAAACAGAGCTGCACGTATTTCTCATTAGAGAGGACTCCCTTCTCCAGCAAACCTCTTGCTCGGATATACACAAAGAAGAATTCTTCCCTTTCATCCTGAAACACATAAACCCTCTGTCCCACACTCCCTTATCCCCCTTCCCCCGTTGGCAAGACCACCTGGCAAAGCACAAGCTGAAGTGCTGGTTAGACCACTTAATTTGGTACTGGAACTGGGACTTCAACACTTTTCAAAGCAGGTTAAGTTATCCAATGAGAAAAACCTTCGGGGTCACTTTTACTTTACTGCAGCCCTGCTGCTGAAGCAACTGGAATCAGATGTTTCAACCACTGTCTGTAGCAGCCATCATCCCACTGGATTTGTAACAGATCTACCACCTATGATTTTCACAGCTGGGACTTCCTCTGAAACCTTCCTTATAAAAGTTACTGTTCCACTTTCCCTGACAGAAAACCTTGAAGGCAAAGCAACTTCACTGCAGGCTTTTCTAAAACAAAGGTGCAAATATGACATACAAACACACAGGTCTCAATCTCAAGGGCAAGTGAAATGGGTGTGGGTGGAGTGCTATCCTTTCTCTGGGAAAGCTGAAGGACTTGCTTTAGAGAAAGTAGGAAAAAGACAAAGAAAATAACCAGTCTGATTAAAGACTCTGATTTTTTTTTCTTGTTTGTCATCTAGGGAACCCATACTTGATTGTAACAATCCCTTATCCCAATCCATGGAGAACATACTCCTTTGAACATTCAACTGACAATGAAATTCTTCCTACTGCAGACTTTAAAAAGATGAGAGACAAAAAGGAGAGTTAATCCTAACCTGCTGACTGTTAAAGGTCTTCTTGTTTTCCCATTTTCTTTTGTTTTCCAAAATTCAAGAATAGTAATGTTTCAAAAATTGTAACACAAAGAAACTGACTGTGAAATGAAATTTTAAAAAAGAGGTCATTTTGCTAACTGGATATTCAGTGTAAACTCTGCCTGATACAAATAATCATTTACTCCTTTGATAGGTAAATTCTTCCAAGCCCTTTATGGCAAATGAAAATCTAGGAGTTAATAGACACCCATTCATCATTTAAGTTTCAGCATTCATCCAGTTGATAACAAAACATATTGCCACACACACTCTGGAATCGTTTCAAATGCTGCAACAATGAATTTAAAGCACCACAGAAAAACAGCTGAGGCCATCTGCATTCTCTGATTGTAAGGTCAGGAAACCAAAAGCTTTTGTTTTTATTGTTCTAGTACTGTTTCAAGGAAGGCGGGAAGAGGTGGGACAAGGAAGTGGCAGGACAGGGTAGTGGCAGAAGAAACCATCAAGAATCTAAAGCAGCTTTTAAAAAAATAAACAAGAAGTGCTCAGCTTGCATCTTTAAAAGCATCCTAAACATTTTTAGTTCCTGGAGTTTTTCTTTTTGTACTCTCTTGTATGTAATTCAGGAAGGCAGATGGCCAATATAAAATACAATGTATTTTAATCAAGACTGGCAGAAATTTCCAATGAAATGGTCTTAAAACCAGAACTGTTTTTCTAAACGACTTTTCTGTTCTTGCCCAAGCAAAAGACTTACAGAAAGATATTTAGGTCTGTTTCCAACTAAACAACAGAAGCAGGCCTCAGAATTTCAATGAAAGGCGTGTTCTCAGCCACGGGGGTCAGGGGGGACACACTATTTCCGTTGCACAATAGATCTGGAATATGGGCAACAGAAGACACTAAGAAAGGAAAAGGGTGGCTTACCTTCAGAATAGAACACAATTCTTCAACATGTACTAGAAATACATAACAGAAGTGGAGACAAGCATATTTTAAGCATATTTAATATAGAAACCAGCTGTTCTCCTCATGCCCCCCCTATGACTGGCAGATCCAATAGGACTCTTCAGGAAAGCCTGAGCACAGACCATTCTAAACAACTCTTCCCAACAACTGTGGTCTCTTCACAGTAATACATCCATCATCCAGTTACATGTCCCTACTTCTTGGGCTCCGACAACCCTCTGGCTCTGAGGACTGATGGAAACACATCTGTGTAAAAGCATAAGGATCAAATCTTACTGAAGCACTTGTCCAGTCCTTCAACCACATATTTCCATTCTTTTAGGATATCACTGAGGTTTTCCACTGAAAAGGAAAAACATATTTTAAAGAACACATGAAGTCTTCCAGCAGGTTTCAATAACATACAGAGGTTAGAAAAATACAGAAAGATCAGCTATACTGTCATTTCAGTATACCAGTCTGAGCAGTATGCTTCACTTTACTACCTAACCTTTGAAAATAGTATTTTGCAGTAACCTGCCTTAATAAGGACTGCTTCCCTTCATAACTGAACAAAAAATGTCCTGTAAGAAAGTCAAGCTGCTTGATAGGAGCGATTTCTAATCCCAGAAAATTAATCAGATGCACTGACAGTTTGGTCAACAGATATGTCAAACTCCAAAGCTTATCTCTGCTCTGGCTATATCCTTCCTTATCATCTTACCACCCCTCCTAAGCTCTCTACCATTTACAAGTAAGCCTATTGGACTATCAAGCTCACCTTTCTTCTCCACAAGGCAAGATTCATGTTTGGTTAAAAAAAAATCTCTTGTTTTGAACAGGAAAATCTGATTAAAACAGGAAGAACAAAGTTCAGTACTTTTATCTAGTCCTGAAAACACAAGTCTCAGGTCCCAGTTAACCAGCTACAACTGTGTATCACCACTGTGATCAAGGTCATAAACAGAGACTTCAGTAAGGACAGGAAAGAGAGACCACAGCTTACAGCTGGATTGGTCTGCACTGCCATAAAGCCTCTGTCAGATGAATTCTGAGAAACAACCAAGCTACTGATAAACAGAGATTTTACCAGTCTTCAGCAAAGCTTTTGAAGGAGTTACTTCACATTTCAATTTTAAAAGGAGTTTACTTGACATTTCCCAATTCAAACATAAAAGAGACAGAAAGGGACATGACAGCCTTATGCTGGCACCAACCTTGTTGACTTAAGGGACTAATCTTCTCCCCAATGCAACTCTAATGACAGCTCAGTAGGACACTGCTGGGCTTGGGGGCCAAAATTAGGAAACAACAGTTGGCAAAGGCAGCTTGCTGAAAGCAGCAAGTTAAGGAGGAATAATAAGTTAATATATGGAAATAGTAGAAAAGCTCCTAAAAGTTTATGCTTGTACTGAAAAAAAAAAAAAAAACCTGCCAAACTCATCTGAAGCTATGTGAGAGTATCTGTTTCTGTAAAACCAACCTTTTTTCCTCACTCAGATAATGAAATGTTGCTTTCTCTGAAAAGACTCCTTTTGCTTGCCCTGTTATCTGTCTCCAGATCTCTTACACATGAAATGAGTTAAAAGTTTCTTTCTCAAAATGCTTCAGTGTCCATATGTAAATGACTCAATACAGATGTACACCTTGTACCTGACTGTGGCTGGTAATACAACCAGTTAAAAAAAAAGACAAAAAAGCCCCATAAACAAAAAAGTCAATATTCTACACTTCTACAGGAGAATTTGAAACCAATGGTCTCTTGCCCATCAAACCATAAATTAAGTAGCATTTTCCTGGAAAGACTACGAAACAAGCCTTGAGCAGAAATACTCCAAGTAAATTCTACATCACTCATCAGTTTGTGCTGGAATGCTTGATAATTTCTCTGTACAATAATGCTTTAAGCCTCACAGGGATAACATTCCAGTTTGCTGCAAACTTGACTACAAACCACAAATCTGAAATGGTTGTCAAGAAATTGAGAGAGTAATTACTGCACAGCGTGCATCAGTAAGTAATTGCTTCTGACACTGTCACTTCATGTGCATCATTTCTGCTACATGAGCCCTGCAGGTTAGTGGGAATTCAAAAGATAAGTATGAGAAGTCATTACCAAGAATACTCAAGTAGGACTTCCCTAAGTCAAAAAGCAGATAAAAAACAGTTGTGGTGTTTTGTAACCTCAGAATCAGTAATTTGAAGAACTGGGAAAAAAGTTATTATTTGCAAATGGCACTATTTCCCATACAATCCACTCAAGAGCTCTTTGTGTAGACTCTCTCTTGCAAAATTAACTGCAAAAATTCCCCAAAACAACAGGAAAAAAACCAAACTAACAACAAAAAAAACCCTAATGAACAAAAAGCCAAGTCAACTCATCTTTGCATGCCCTGCCTTAGTAAACTGAAATTCCTATGGCTTTTTAAAAAGGCTTAAAAAACCAGAGTTGTAAACTTCAGTTCTTTAGACACTGGTTTGGCACCTTAAATTTATTCAGAAATCAAGAACTTGTAACCTTTCTCCTCCCCCACATGTTGCCAAAGAGCCTTCCAAGTAAACCAAATTTATAACTGAATGGAAGACTGAAGAGTTTTGCGGGGTTTGAGGGAATTATTCTGTAAAGAACACAGCTCAATTTGACCTCAAATAAGAATATGATAATGACAAGACTGGCATTACAGAAACATCACCAATATACTGTGGCCTCAAATGTAGTTCAGCAAAGTACAGCTGCTTTCCCCTTACATCAGCGCTGCCATTCTTTATTCTACATATCAGCTACCCTAGCACGTCTGCCTCAGTTCCCAAAGAGACAAAAGACCTTTTTGGCACTCAAACATGGCAAACAGCTCCAGCTTCTTGGGAAAAGATAGAGGGGGTAGGGAAGAGTGGAATAAGCTATTATCTGGATTAAAACGTTTCACATGTGCCCGTGTAAGCCCAGCCAAAAGTTGTTGCTATCTGCTGCCTGTGCACAGTGACCTGTGAGAAACAAGGGTGGTGTGAGCCTTGGTGCCCCTGGAGGGGCCTCCCACAGAGTGGACACCTTGGTCAGCAGTCCCAGAGAAGCGAAGGAACTGAAAAACCTCCCTTTCAGTCTCAGAATGAATCCCCAAGGGAAGAGGCACACCGTTGGGAACTGTGGGAAGCTTGCATGGATACCATCAACATGGACAAAGAGAGGAAGAGGGGGGGAAAAAGCCACCAAAACCAAACCCCACAATCACAGAACAACTCAGCCTTTGGTAAAATCAAGCAATTGTTCCCACCAATGCAATTCACTTCTGCAGCAAGTGCTGGTACTAGCACCATAGCAAAGAGAGAGAAATTTACTCACCCACTATTTACCCAAGGAAAAAAACAGTATTGCAGAAGGGCTCCACTGCAAGAATCACAGCTGGCTCCAACCATAAATGTCTTAATTCTGACATTAAAATGCCCAACAAAAGAAACTACAAAACAGGTCAAATGTCAATCAGAAAATTATATCTGATTATTTAAATTAAGTTTCCTTTTCTTCTTCCTCCTCTTTCCCTTTAGCTATCCCTTACAAATACCTTTGCAGCAAAATAAAAGCCAGCAAGTATTTAAGTCTGTTGAACTTGGAAACTAACACAGGTACTGATAACAGCCTTACTTCATGGACTATCACTACTACACTAACTCCAAAACACTAAGCAATTCATTGGCTTACATAGGTGGCCAATGCCTTCAATTGTTTCATCACACAAATTTTTTTTAAAAGTTTATATTGATACAGAATTCCATTAAATCAACCCTTAAGAATGCATGAAGATAAGCTGTTATTTTAAATATGAGGCTGACAAAACAGAAGAATAATGACACTTCAATTACAGACAGAGAAATGAGGTGAGACAACATTTCTGTTTTCCTGGTGAGGAGAAACACTTTCTCTAATATGAGATTGTCAGGATAATTTTGAGTGGAGTTAGGTGAATACTGTACACCAGGTATCATCTTCTTTCCACTTTTCAGCAGTAATCAAGTGACTCCTGTGCCAGCACAAAGATGACTTGCTCATAACCAGTCATGTTATGCTGCTTAATCAACATGCACAGAGATCTTGCCTCAACACCATTAAAAAGGACATACAAAAAAAAGGGTATGATAGAGGGAAAATCATAAAAATGGTATCACATCCTCATATAAGAGACTGAAAGCAGATCTAATATGAACTCTGAAAAGGCTCATGAAGGGTCCCTACAGGAAAGATATTTCCTGGACAAATGGGCTTCACCTTAACACGATTTTCATTCTCCTCTAAGGATGAATCTCATGATCAGATGGACAACTCAAAGTATCATAAGGGGTTGAGCAAAGGAACACAAGTCCATCTACTGAATAAATTAATTTTTGGATCAAACCTTTAAAAAAAAAATAAAACAGTTCAAACTACGAAAAAAGGCAGGGAAAAAAGTACAGGTGACAGATTAGTCACTGGTTTTACTCTTCTTTTCTAAAAAAACAATCCTATTATTAAATCATCAATATTTTCATCACAGATCAGAGGCCGGGTTTTTTTCTTTACACTATTTCTCCTTTGTGACATTATTTCTGAAATAACTACTATCATCTTTATGATATTATGTTCAAGACTACCAAGGTATGTTCAGCAAAAGATTTTAGACCATGGGGTCCACATATTTGGATTCCAGTTCCATATTTTGTTAACAGCAACCCCAAGACTACAATTCTACATAAGTGTAAGGCAATGGCAAGTTGATGTCTTACTTTGGCACTCCATAATAAACAAACTCTGCCCACAAGTGACTGCTAAAACTTAACACATCACAGAGGAGGAAAAGAAAAAAAAATCCTTTTGTTCCATGTTCTTTTCCACTAAAATCCCCACAGTTCCATATAGTGCAAGGTTTCCCACCATCACTCAGATCACACCTAATTAACTCAACAGATAAAAGACTCCAGCTGAAAGATGAGGCTCAACTTCATTCTCATTACCTTTCCAAGGTGCAGTCATACAATCTAAATTAAGAAATCTTATCATAATATTGCAGCATTACAATATGCTGTAGTACACACAATAGATTTTTGGTGATATATTTCATCACTTCTAGGTGGTCACCACGATGATCAAGAGCCAGCAATGTGTCCTTGCTCCAAAGAAGGCAAATGGTACCCTGGGGTGCATTAGTCAAAAACATTGCCAGCAGTCTGAGGAAGGTGATCCTGCCCTGGAGGGGCCACAGCCAGAGTGCTGTGCCCAGTTCTGTGCTCCTTAGCACAAAGCAGACATGGACATGATGGAGAGAGTGAGCAAGGGGCCACAAACACGAATAACAGACAGGAGGAAAGGCTGGGAGAGCTGGGACTGTTCAGCCTGCAGAACAGAAAGCTCAGGGGAGAATCTTATCAATGTACATAGATATCTAAAAGAAGGTGCAGAGATAATGGAGACAGGCTGTATTCTGTGCCAGGACCAGAGGCAACAGGCACAAACCAAATTGCAAGAGGTTCCATCTGAACATCAGGACACACTTTTTCACTGTGAGGGTAACTGAGCACTGGCACAGGCTGGTCAGGGAGGTTGTGGAGTCTCCATTTTTGGGGATACTCAAAATCACCTGGACATTGTTCTGGGCAACTGGCCCTAGAGAGGCCTTGTTTTCAGTGGTGGGGCTGGACCCAACAACTGCCAAAGGTCCCTTCCAACCTCAACCCTTCTGTGGTTTTCTCTGTGAAGGAAATTTACCTGTGACAGACCTCAGCAGCGTAATGAAAAATTTCTGTCATCATTTCTGGCATATCAACACCATCTGGAAACATGGAAATGCACCACAGTTCCTCCCTCTCATCCAGCTTAGCAGCTCACACTGGAGCTTAAGCTTCATCCAGTGTTGGGGTTTTTGTTTTGTTTTACTACCACCTAGCAAGTATTTTCCACGTCCTTTAACAGGTCACTGGGTGGGAACACAATTATCAAAATAAGAAAGGATGCCCAGAATTGAATTTAGGGATAAAAAAAATGCCCTGGCAATAGAGACTCTTTAACCCGTGCTAACTACAAGTCCTAAATACAGGATTTCTCACTGCATTAGAAGAAAACAAACCTATATACATATTCTCTGCATCCTCCATCAGCCAGCCAACTTTTTCAGGAAAAAGCATTACAGCTGTGCTATTCAGTAAGCTTCCACCATACAAAGGGAAAACGCCATCAGAGGTGTCTCTTCAAACAAAGTAACTACACCGAGCATCAGTTCCTGAGCTTACACCTCATTTCCAGGTCTGCAGAAAACGCTGCGCCCACGGCCATTAAGGTCGAACACCTGAAACGCAGGGCTCCACGAGCCTGCCGAGAGAACAAAGTGTGCCGGCAGCATCCCCGGAGGCCCTGGCAGCGGCGGCGGGCTCCCTGCGGCGGAGGGGGAGCGATGACATCATGCCAGGCTGGCTCCGGCAGCCCTGACGCAGGAAAGGCCCGGAGGGACCCGCCGAGCGCGGCTCCAGCGGGAGCGCTGCGGGAGCGTCCCGGCTCCGCGCCCCGCAGCCCCAGGGCCAGCCCCGCGCCCAACAATGGGCACTTGGGAAGCCAATTGTTTCAACAGTACGAGGATTCAGAATCTGTTTCGCAGCGCAGAAATCAGAGGGAGAGGGGGGGAAAAACCAGCGCACAATGACCCTTTCATTCAAACAAGAAAGGCTTCCAGGAAGTACAAAGTGTTTCCAAGCTTTATCCAAAAGCCACTGGAATCAACAGAGGCCCTCTCCATTTTTATCAGTGGACACTGGAGGAGGCTATATCCTAAGACACAGTTTGAAAGCATTATCAGTCACACTACCATGCATTATTAATAGCACAACAAACTCAAGAAAATGCACCCGAATTCCACCTAGTCCTTATGCTGTGACATTATCGGAAATTTCCCCCCATCTTTTTTAAAAACCATTTCTCAAATCAGGTAAAAATCTGTTTCCCCTATAAATACTAAAACCTCTTCTCCCCCCCAGCCCCACACCTTGTCATGAGTAACACCATTACAGAACGATGGTGGAACAGCAGAGACCAGGATATATCACACTACAGTTTTACATGCTATAGATGCAGTCCTTGACCAGGAAAGCAAATACAGAAAGAATATCATTCTCCAGCTTTGAGAACCCCACACTCTGACAGAGTATCTTTAAAAAGGCACTGGTATCTTCCAGTTTACTTATTAGTTAGTCCAAAGTAATGCACTGCTGGTTTTAAATTGAATTATGTGAGAATTATTCATGAATCTATCAAGAACAGGGAGTATTACTGAGTGTGCCTCACACTACATTACACAAGTACATATATAGTAAACTAATTACAAAACTAACATCTTGTTAATTGTTTTCGACCTATAAACTTTCTTCATTTGCCATTTAATTAAAAAACCCTCACATATCTCTCAATGAAATTGCATTGCATTTTTTCTTAGATTTCTTAAATCAAGTTGATACTGTAATTCGCAGTGCCATTACAGAGCAGACTGTTATGCTGTACTCACTCCTCAAGCCTCAACCTGTAGCCTACAGTCACTTTAACATTAGACAAACACGAATTCTCTTGGGGTAAGGTACTGCTCAGCATGAGGGACAGATGAGAAATTTTGTTTGAAGTCATTAAATGAAAGAAAGAGTTTCTGTAATACCCAAAGTTTAGAAGAGCTCAATGCAAGAAGTCAGTTCTAATAACATGAATTCCACTCTACAAGGAACAAACATTTATTTAGTGAGGGACAGCTTAAATGCAATGATGAAAAAAAAACCCACATGACACCTTATAAAAGCAAACTAATAAAAAAAAAAAAAAAGTACGAGGTTCGGTGCGAGAGAACGTATTCCTGGTCAAGTTCAGGGCTCAAATACACAAAATCAGTACTGATGTTAGGTCAGGTTTTAACCACTGCATTCCTTTATCTTTCTGAACAGTTAGAGGTGCTAAGCGACACTCAGTTGAGGCCAATATAATGAGACTAAAGCTGAAGTGGGGACGCTGCTGAAACACAGAACTGATTTTTAACCTTAAAAACAGTGGTGTGACACAGTGGTGTGGTCTAGATTGATATGGTTTAGCAGTGTATTTGGTGTGAACGTTCTCACCTAACAGCAGAGTAATCACTTCCTAATCCGATTTCTTTTCGGATACCGCTGCAAGAGAATTCTTACCCTGCGCTACAAAAAGAAAAAAGGTAACACTGAACACGCACACGGTCTTCGCTTTCTCTCCCAAATCCGATTCCTTAAGAGTGCCTGTGTGTCGCAAATGCCTGCCTAAAGTTGATACACGCACCGCGGCTCCGAGGAGAGCGCAGGACATCGCTGCTGAGGCTGAGACGAGCCGAAGGACGGCACCGCACAGCCCGCGCTCTGCCCAGCCCGTCTCACGGCGCTCCTCTGCCGGCTCGGGGGGACTTCGGCCACTTGTACCGACCCCGGGCCGTGCCCAGCCGGGCATTCCCGCTTGCCCGGGGAGCCGCAGCGCCCGAGCTCCCGGCGGGGCACAGGCTC